>WOXC01000539.1:0-109843 GCA_011680675.1 Gymnobelideus leadbeateri
TTTTCCCACATCTTCCCAAAAATTTATCATTTTCCTTTTCTCTCACATGAAGCAATCTGGTAGGTGTAAGATGGTACCTCAGAGTTGCTTCACTTTGTATTTCTCTAATCAATACTGATTTAGAGCAGTTTTTTTTTTATATGACTATAGATAGCTTTGATTTCTTTATCTGAAAACTGCCTTTTCATGTTTTTGACCATTTATCAGGTGAGGAATGACTTCTATTCATATAAATTTGGTTCAGTTCTCTAGGTATTTGAGAAATGAAACCTTTAACAGAGACACTTGTAAAATTGCTTTCCAGCTTTCTTCTTGCCTTCTAATCTGCTTGGCATTGCCTGACAAAATTCTAGAATGCAACGTTAAAGGGTGTAGAGATTGCTAAAAGCCATGTGATTCACATCACTGAGATTCATTCCCTAGCATCCTGGTGGCGGCACATGGAAAGATCAGATAATACTATAGACATAGTAGGCCTAGATTCAACAACTCATCTCCCCTTTCTATGGGTGACAAGATAACATTCTTAGGGAAAAGATACAATGATGTGAGCTGAGTGACATGGTCCTTGTGGAGATTCAGAGCTGGCTGCATGAACAGACCCAAAGAGCAGTCATGAATAGGTGGGGTCCAGTTAAATGCTTGAGAAATCACCATATTGCTTCACATTGTAGTCAGTGACCTACCTGAAGCCCAGCTTATAAAATTTGCAGATGGCTCAGATAGGGGAGAGAAAACTCAGGTGTTGGATGATGGTCACGATCCAGAAATATCACAGCAAATCATGGAAGTGATGGGGCAAATCTAATAAAATGTCATCAAATAGGGGAAAATGAGAAGTCTTACACCTTTGTTCAAGATGTGCACTGCATAGGCAAAGAGAGGTGTAGTTCAACAACACTTCACGTGGAAAGAATGTCAGGGATTTAGTGCAATATGAGCTCAATGTGAGTGATAGAGTAAGGTGGCCCCCCAAAACTAGAATGCCAACCTGAGTGGCATATAAAACACTAATGGGAGCATAAGCTACAGAGAAGCCTAGTACGAAGAACAGAATGGGTGACACCCCCAAACGGGCTGCCTTTGTTAGACTATAGCTAGAAGATTGCATTCAGTTATGATATTAGATTGGTGAGAATAGATGTTAATATAGATATTTAACCAGGCCTCATTACATTCTGTTACTACAAAATAATTTCATATATCTGTATTTATTCCATAGTCCAAAACTCCAAATCTCATTCTTAAAAGCTATATCTTTAGTTGATGGTTGAGTTTCACAAATCTACCTTCTCTTTTGAAATGCCTGCTTTTAATTTGGAGCAAAGAGGAAAATATTGATAGAACATATAAAGTCCTCATTTTCTTGCCCAAAGATTGATAATCCTTAGTAATGCTTTCTAAATTTTTAAATACATATTTACTGACCTCCCTGGCTTCCTTTAAATCATAATTAAAATCCCATCTTTTAACAAGTAGCCTTCCCCAACTCTTCTTAATTCTGATACCTTCCTTCTGGTCATTATTCCCTATTTATCTCCTATATAGCTTGCTTTGTGTATGTTTGTTTATATATTATCTCTGTCCATTAGACTGCAAGCTTTTTGAGGTCAGGGTTTGTCTTTTGCCTCTCTGTATCCCTAGTGCTTGGCACAGTGTTGGGAAAATACTAGCCATTTAATAACTGTTGATTGATTAAAATAAAATTAATTAAATATTGAAATATCGTGTATTAACATAATTAGGGATTCATCATGAGGTTTGAGAGATCTTGGAAGTTTCTCCATAATGTTTGAATGCATGCTGTCCTTCATTCTCGAAGAGGACCAAAATGACATCACTATGACAGCGTCAAGTTTCAGTGTGTCCCCCTGTGACTGATCAGAGCAATACAGGCTTGGGGAGGCTCTACCACAGGTTGGGCTGAGGAGCCCATGTCAACATTTGGGGTGGAGTCTCTAAATTTGTTCATTTCTAATGAAATGCACAACTCTTCTCAGCCATACAGTGATTCTGAAGGACTTAGGATGAAAAACGCTATCTGCCTCCAGGGAGAGAAGTGATGGAATCCCAGTGGAAACTGAAGCATGCTTTTCAAACTTTATTTTTCTTGGGCTTTTGTGGGGAGTCTCTGTTTTCTTTCATAATGTGACTAATGTGGAAATATGTTCTGCATGACTATACATATATAACCTATATCAAATTTGTTTCATTCTCAATGACAGGAGAGGAAGGGAAGGAGGGAGAGAAACTCAATTTTTTTAAATGTTAAAAATTGTTTTTACATGTAATTTTTGAAAATAAACTATTCATAAATCCTAACCTCACCCCCCCAAATCCCTCTTGGTTTCTTATTGTTGTGGCTCAGTTATTTTTTAGTAATGTCTGACCCTGTGGCCCCATTTGGCATTTTCTTGGCAAAGATACTGGAGGAGTTTTCCATTTCCTTCTCCAGCTCATTTTACAGATGAGCAACTAAGGTAAATAGGGTTAAGTGACTTGCCCAAGGTCACACAGCTAGTAAATCATTGAGACCAGATTTGAAATCAGAAGAATGAGTCTTCTTGACTCCAGGCCCAGTACTCTATGCACTATGGCACCACCTGGTTGCACCCTTGGTTTCTTAGGCTTGATGTATAGGGGGAAAAGAAACAAAAAGACATCCTAACAATTAAAGCTAGCCCAAAGAGGGATGGTCTCTTACAATAGGCATGTGGCCAAGCCTCTTACTCCCTGTATGGGATCAGAATTCTGGACTTACTGACCTGTCTCCTTGCCAGCTCTAAGTTGCTTCACCTTCTTGAGAAGTCTTCAAGCTGGAATATGCTGGAGCCAGCTCAAGTCAACCCCTGAAAGGCGATTGCTAAATTTCCAGGGTGAGCTTTTATACTTCTGAAATTGGCAAATACTACAAATATCAGGGCTTGATTCTTATTCTTGATTATTCAAAATTAATAAAGTGATTGATAAAATGTTAAGAATCCAGATTATTCATAAAAGAGTGTATATATGTATATACATATATGCATATACATATATATGTATATATATACATATATATATATATATATATATATATATATATATATATATGAGAGTTGATTGCTAAAATCTGCCAGAACAACCCTCTCTTCAAGGAAAGGATGGATAGCTACCTGTCATCTATATTGTACAGGAGATCCCCTTCAGTTTCCTTTTTGAGAGTTTATCCTTAACTCAGCTTATTATTAATAACAGTATTTAGCTCATAAAATGTATCAGACATTTTTCATGTTTCTATATTTTGAATAATTAATATTATAGGGATTATTTACTTTATGAAAGTTCTAAAGAATTCTTTTGTGAATACTTCTGGGACAGTTTTTTTTTTAAATGTGTTTGCTTTTTTGCTGGGATAATCCTTTGATGACTTGTTAGACTTCCCCCAAGATTGGTCTGCTTAACTCATTAATTTTCTGTGATGTCAGTATTGACAAATTATATTATTTTTTAGGTATAATATTCACAAGTTACTTTCTTGATGTCTTTTCTGATTTCTGTGATCATGAGTATATATTTTTTCAGAAGAAGATTGAATCGAATAACCACTAAAATCCCTTCCCACTCTGAAATGTGGTGACTCAGCGTGCTTTGTCGCACCTTTCCTCTCCATGGTATTTTAAGTTGTCTTCTGTTTGGGCTTCAGCTATGCCTCCTCTATAAAATGAGGGGATGGGATGAGTGACCTCTGCCATTCCTTCCAGCTCTTTCTCTGCCGTCCTATAATGTACCAATTTGTTCACTGGTTACAAGGCCTGGGCCCACACTTTATATGGCCTTGCATCCCCAATAGCCAGAAATGTGGACATGTTCATACATGTTCATGGATGATATGGGAAAGATGCTTCTGTTTTGACAACTTCAGGGGTTTACTAGCCACCAGGCTAGTGGCCCCCAGCTTCTCTGACAGCCTGGGGCATGTCCTTTATTCCACGGCTTTACTTCTCCTCTGAACCAAGGAGAAGTCTCCTAGCACTACATTGGTCCACAGACAGTTTATCCAGCAACAGAAATGACATTTCAAGTCTGTTAAGCAAATCTGTTTAAGAAACCAACCAACTGAGAGCCTTTTTTCTTTCCCCAGAATCAAAGGAGACAACATGACCCAGTAGAAAGGATGCAAACCTGGAGGTCAAGGGACCTGGATTCCTCTCTCACCACTGAGCTGCACTGTCTGGATAGACTGGGCCTAGTCCCTGAAAGTCTCTTGACTTCAGTTTCCTCATAGGTCAAAAAGAGAAGGGATTGGGTAGATGGCCACTTATGTTCCTTCCAGCCCAGTGAACTTCATACTGATGGCTGGACCCAAATCCCATTTCAAAGCCACAACCAAGGGTTGAATAACTGCCTCTTTACCCTCCTCCCCCTGATCCCTTAAACTGGGCAGTTTCTCTGAACGAATACCACAGAGTGCCCTTCTAGCTCAGTTAGAGCTTTGTAAAGGGTGGAGGATATTCCTGTAAGTCCTTTATTAACCAGAATGCTTGAGAGCTGAAGCTGTATGTGGTGGCTAGTTGTGTTTTCTGACTAACTGAACTCCAACCAGATCACCTTTCTTATTCCTTTCTTGATCATATTTCTAAAATATTTGTGCCTCATTTCTTCATCAGGAACACTTCCTGTCTTGAACTAGATGACTGTGTCTTCTGTAGTAGTCATTGCGAGTTTCAACAGCTGGGAAAAAAACAAAAACAAAACCAGAATACATCCTCCCTGGGTAGCAAGCCTTCTGAAGTGGCTGGGGGCTCCATCTGAAGAGGAGGACAGGAAGCAACAGCATTTTTCATGTCTGTTTTGTGCCAGTCTAAATGCTAAGCAACCCACAAAGAGTGTTTCCCTGGACCTTTGCAATCACCCAATCACCCAGGGACCTAGGGGCTTCTTATGTCCATTTTAGAGTTGGGGAAACCAAGGCAAACAGAGATTAAATGACTTGTACAGAGTGACAAAACTAGTTAATGTTGAAGCCTGCATTTGAATTCAAGTCTTTCTGACTCTAGACCCATTACGGCAGCTAGTCACGGATGATCTGTAAACTGTATTAAGTAACCATTTCACCTTAGCATACTGAATCTAATTGTGTTTTATTTGATGGAAAAGGAGCCTATCTTATTTTAGACAATAGAGTTGTAGCTATAAAAAAATTAAGAGGTTGTACTGAATGTGTTCTGATTCCAGTATCTCAGCTGGAATTTGGAATTAATTCCATGCTATCAATTTATGTTCTTGTTCTGCTTTAGTTCTTATAGTGAAAATACAACCTTAGTATTTTGGTAAACTGAATACTTTAATTAGTTGAATAGCATTTAAATCAATTCAATAAAATTATCAGTCACCACACACACACATACACACACACACACACACACACACACACACACACACACACACACACACACACCATACTATTTCTAGGATGGGAAATGCAAAGTCAAACAACAAACAAGTCTTATTTCCAGAAAATGACCATAATTAGGCAGGCAGGAACCATATGTGAATACCTATACTTCACGTTAGAAATCGATGACATGCATAGAAGAAGGCACTGTGGTCAGTGATGCTCAGGGAAAGAAGGATGACTTCCATCTGAGTAAACACAAAGTGAATCACGAGTGAGGAAGGGGGCGGGGAAGGGTTGGCATTCACACGCCAGCTCAATGGCTCTTGAGGTCTGGGCAGTGCCTCACACACCGTCTTGACCCTCACACCATCTTGGAGGCCACTGGTTTTGTTCTCTTCATTGTATAGATGGATGATTGTGGATGGCCACGTGGGCCTTCGGTGCTGAGGGAGCCTTGAAGTCAGGCTCCCCTGGTCCTGCATCCAGTATTCTTCCCCCTGCTCTGCTCTGTAGCTTCGGGGGAGGGGACACATGAGGGGCCCTGAAGGTCTCTGGCCATGCGGGGAGAGATGGTGAATGGGTTCCAGTGCGCTGCTGAGGCCCGGACCTGGACACAGCTCATCAGCAGGGCTGCCAGAGCCAGGTTTTAGATGAGGTTAAATGTGAAACTAAGAAGTTTTATCTGCTTTGGTTGGGCAGCAGAGAGACATTGAACATGTTTGTGGGAGTTTTACTGTATCACAGGGGCCTCTCGGCCTTCAAATGGCAAAGCCTTTTTTTTCCTTGAGCCAGGCAACACAAAGTTGGGCATTTCAATGAAGATGTAATTGGGGCACAATGGAAATGTCTGAACTGACTGATCAATTCAAATGAAACGACTGGTTTCTTGGGCCTGCATCACCAGAGCTGATTTACAAGCATGAACAATAGAGCAGTGGGCCAACACTGCAGGGCTGGGGATCCCTGCTCTCCTAGCAGACGGTGGACAGCCTGGATGCCATTCCTATTCTTCCCTCTGCTACAGACGCTCATCTGCCCATCCATCCCCAGGTGAATCACCCTGGCCAAGGTCCAGCTCTGGGCAATGAAAGTGGGCGAGCGGGAGCCACCTCCTCTGTCCAGACATGTACCACCAGGGCCCAGACTTGCCCATATTCTGCCAGCCAGTAGTGAGGTGGTGCCGTGGGAAGAATGTTATTCTGAAGACAGAGGAGGCAGATCCTAGCATCACCTGACACTTATTGTTTGCTCACTTTATGGGACCAATGGCAGCCACAAAGTTCAGGTACCTCATCTGTAAACTGGGGTGATTGAATAAGAACCTGGGTCCTGCCTAGCTTTATGTTCATTATCCTAAAGATCCCAGATGTGTAACATATCTGTGTGACCTTGGGCAAGTCAACTAACCATCAGTGGTCTCAGTTCTTTCACCTAGAAGTGGGTTGGGAGGGGAGACAGGTTAAAGGAGATACCTTCTGAGGACCCTTAAGACTCTAGAGCTAATGGGAAAGTGGAAAAGAGCTGAGTTCAAATCCATGCTCAGATACCTTGGGCTAGTCATTTCACTGCTGGTTGCCTCAGTTTCCTCAACCGAAAGAGACATAATAATAGCACCTTCCAAGGGTTAAGGTTTGGATCAAATACTATTTATAATATTTAAACTATTTTGAGAGAAAACATTTGTAAAGCACTTTGCAATCCTTATAGTAGTGATAACATAAGGAACGCTTGGGGTGGCTGGGTGGTGCAGTGAATAGAGCGCTGGCCCTGGAGTCAGAAGGACCTGAGTTCAGATCCGGCCTCAGACACTTAATGCACACACAAACAAAAACCTACAGTGTGACCTTGGGCAAGTTACTAAACCCCAATAGCCCTCCAAAAAGCAAAAAACAAAAAAGAAACAACATAAGGAACGCTTTTCTTCTGAGATTAAATCCCATCCCCTCTGTCGATATGGGGAACATAACTCATTATTTACATGGCCTTAGAAGGGAGTTTAGGCTATCCAGACATTTACATTTACATCCCCTTTTAAGGGAGCTCCTGGAGGACAGAGATTGTCTTGATGGTTCTTTATATCCCAGTTCCTGGCCCATAGTAAGGACTGAATGAAGGGCTTTTCCTTGATTGATTTTCACTGATTGGTTGATTAGCCCTGACCAGGATTCTAGCTTTGCCTCCATTACTTCACTAGCTTTGAAGTTTTAGAGGAGTGGCACAACAGTTCTGTGCCTCAGTTTCCACTTCTGTCAACTGGATACCATAATGTTTGCCTCTGCAATCTCAGACCACTTTGGAGTTATGAATAACCCAATGTGCAATGAAGCACTTTGCAGGCTATGGAGTGTCAGCCAGCCATGAAGATGACAGCCTTGGTTCTGAGAGGTCCTACTATCTCTTTCGCTTGAAGTCTGAGACAGGCAGCATGGTCCAAAGAGGAGTGGGGGTATGCCAAGCTTGGTGTTCCATAGTTTAAGGTTCCAGTGAGGCAGAAAAGACTTCATTTCTGGCTCTGACTCCGCCATCCTTTCTTCTCTTCACTGTCAGTACCTGGCAGGGTTTAAGGGAGCTCTGATCCCCTACACAGTCCAAGAGTCCCAATTTCAGAGTACAGGCTCCCCATGGGAAGTCTTGCTGATTGCACTTTGCAGTAGTGCAGTCCTGTGGATGTCTGGCTGCTTTCCAGTGTCTAGAAAATGTTCCTAGTCAGTGCATTCAAATTAGATATTACTTTGATCAGACTGCCATGGAGCAAAATAAAAGATTCCCTTCATGCTCTATCGTGCAACAAAACAAACCAGGAGCAAAACAAAATTCCCTTTAAAAAATAGACAACAAAGATGAGAACTTGAAAGGCAGAGCCTAAAGCCTATATCCCAAAGGGCATAGAACGAGGCTCCGAGAACTCCAAGAAACAAAGGAGGCGTCTGTTTCTGGAGACAAATATTTGAGCCCTGGCACCTATTGTAATTTAAAATGGAGATAGTTATTATGAGCTGAGAAGTTCATCATCAGCGTTATTAGCATCAAATCCTATTTTAAGATGCTTCTTTTTTTGTCCCCTGAGGGGTGGACAGCTGGAGCACTGTGCTGGCATCTTCAGAGTCTGTGGAGATTGAGAAAAGCTTACAGCATTTTCAATAGGGCGCCCTGTAGACAAATCATGGAAGCAAATGGAAGAGAGTAATTATGAGGGGCAATCTGTGCCATTGCAGGGGGTACTAGGGGAACCCAAACACACATCTATACAATTAAGTTAAGCCAAGTTCCCAAGAGGGCAACTGAAAGCAGGGTAGATTGAGACAGACGTGAGGAAACCTCAATAAAACTTGGGTGAAGTCAAAACAAGCCTGGGGGGCCCATTCCAAGTCCTTCCTGGGCTAACTCCAAACCAGAACACTTTGTGTATATCCAAGATCTGGGGAGCCCAAAATACCTGGTAGCCAACTCCAGCATTTCTAGAGAGTTGCTAGGGTCAGGCAATGTTCTGGGTCCAGAGAACCTTTAATCACATAAGGATGCATCTAAACTATATAACAATTTTTCCTGAAAATATAATAAGTAATTTTTCCTACACATCTGAGTTGAACTATTAGTCCAATCCAATCCAATCAATTAATCAACAGGTATTGTGTTGGGCACTAGAGATACAAAGGTAAAAACATGTAACCACCCCTGCTTTAAAGGATGTTGAAAGCCCCAAGGAGACAAGACATACCTATGTCTAAGGATAAAAATAATAAATAAAGATTGCTAGGAAGACAGGGCATGAGAGTGTCCTGGATAAGGCAAAGCTTCATATGGCCTGTGATGCATGAGCAGAGTCTTAGAGAAAGTGATGGATTCTATGAATCTCATGAATTCTATGAATATAATAAGGGAAAAGGTCTTTGTAGAATCATGGTGTTAGAAAGACTCTCAAAGGACAGCAAGAAGTTATCACTAATGGTTCAATGTACATGTGGAAAGAGGTCTGTTATGTGGCCTAGACATCTGTGCGTGTCCCTTTGGCATGTTCAACATTTTTGTCAGACTTGGATAAAGCCATGGCTGGCCATTTTATCCAATTAGCAAACATACGGAATGGAAGGTTCAGAATTTGAATAATCTTGGTGGTCTAGAAGGGTGGTCTGGATGGAGCAAAACAAACATCTAGAAGTATAAATGTGAAATAACAGAGACATTATGGGAGGAAGCATTCAGGAAGCTCAGTGGATAGAGTACTAGGACTGGAGTCGGGAAGATTGGATTCGAATCCGGCCTCAGCACTAGCTGTGTGACCTTGAGAAAGTTACATAACCTCTGTTTGCCTTGATTAGCTGGAGAAGGAAATGGCAAACCACTCTAACATCTTCACTAAGAAATCTCGAAGAGTTGGACACAACTCAACAATTCAACAACAACACAGTGTGGCAGTGGAGACAGACAGTGGGCCTTGAATCCAGGAAGCCCGAGGTTCAAGACTTGCTTCTGCTGCGCTGACTGTGTGACTCAGGACACATCTGACTTGTACCTTCCACTGTCCTTCTTCCTCCATCTGAGTGCTCTCCTGAGCGCTGCTGCAGCTGCTTTCTCTCACTGTTTCATATACAGATCAAGCATTTATGGCAAGCTAATATCTGCATATTAATGATCCTTTGAGTCTAGTCTTTCATCAAATTCCCAATTTATCTAAATGTGAACCCAATTTATTTTTCATGTCCAAAAATTAAAATGAGAACGTGCCAAATGTTTCTGTTGTTTTTTGTTAACAAGCAGGCTAGCAGTATGTACAGAGTTACCGGGGCTACATAAAATGAGTTGGACGTGGCCTGTGTGGTTATTGCAGCTTGCCACTTTGCCTGTCCGTGAAGCGCTGAAACAAGACCTGTCTTAATTTGGGGCTCCTAAGAACATAACCCAGGGCCAAGCTTATTTCCTCTTTAAATCAAAGCTCCTGAGTCTCCAGTAATGGGGTTACTTTAAAAAAAATAAAGCCTAGTCAATTCTTTTTATTATTTTTTCATAGCCTAAATTTTCTCCTGCATTCTTCTTTTCCTCCCCCTTAGAGAATCAGCCTACATCACCTAAAAGTCCCACCACCAAAAAGAGGGAAAAATCAGCAAAATCACAATCTATGCTGTACCCCATATTCACGGGCTGCGCCCCAAACATCTGCAGTGTCATGGGGGAGGTGCTTTCTCATGTCACTTCTTTGGAGACAGGCATGTTCCTTGCAATTTTGCAGGAATCTTTTTTTTATTTTTATTCTGTGTTTTTTTCTCTGTGTTTGCATTGTTGAGGCTATTACATGTTGTTTCCTTGGGTCTGCTTACTTCATTCTGCATCAGTTCATGAAAGACCTTCCAGGCATTATCTCTGCAGTCATCTAATCTATCATTTCTTATAGTCAGGTCACATCCCATTACGTTCATGTGCTAACATTTGCTGAGGCATTACCCAGTTTAGAGCCATCTACTGTGTTTCCCACTTCTTTGTTATAAAAAAATTGCCTCCATGAAACTTTAGATAAATAAAAGAAAAGAATTGTCCATTTTGTATTTCCATACACTGTACCTGGTGCAGTACTGAATCTAGAACAACTGTTTAATAAATGCATCTTGATTGATTGATTGAAAATACCTTTATTCTGTTAAAAAAAAAGGAAAAATAAACCTGTGAGACTCATTTTTATAATGAATTGAGCAATTTTATTTATTATTATCAGCTGAAACTGACCTTGGATGAGGAGGCCAGACCATGTGAGCAAGGTCTGTTATGTGCTAAAAGCTGCTAAAGCTTGGACCAGAGTTAGTGAGAGTTGTATGAGAGTCATGGTGAGTAGCTATGATCAGAATTTTTCATTTAACCCTGGGAAAAACCAAGCCCTCCAGTTTTCCATATTTAACTCTCTCACAGAAATCTTTGATCAAAGTGGACAAAATAGCGAAATGACACCAAGCCCTTTTCTGTGGGAAGTGGAAAACAGCAAGGTGGCCGATTGCTGTAGGAGGTCAATAACTCCTACCTCAATATTTTTTTTCTCTCAAATACAAATAAGCTTCACAAGTGAAGTGACCTTTTTGATGTGTCTTAAATCAACATGGCAACCCATTAGCGTGGCCACATCCATCTGGCCCTCCTTCTGTTTATCTGAATGATATAGTGGTGTCACTCTGAACAGATTTCAATGCAACTTAACAAAAATACTTGAAGCAAATTTAGCAATGGTCCCGAAACAAGTGCATATTTTGGAAAGCAGTCAGTGTTCTCCAGACATCCTCAGCATGAGGAGATGGCTAAAGGAATTTTTCCCCCACAGTTCTTTCCATTGAGTTCTTTTTAATCCTTTCCATTTCCAAGTTCTGGGACTAGAGCTTTAGCCTCTAACTCCTTATCTAGTCTCTCCATCCTTCCATCCTTACTGACTTCTACAACCAAATTCAGCTTTCTGATCCTGCATTTTCATTATGTTTCAAGACTGAAAACATTCCGACAGTGTCTTCCTCTGTTGATTTCATTGAGTTCAAGGGGCTTATCTTGGTACCCAAAGCCCTTTGTGATCCAGCTCCTCAGGACCCTATCAATGTGCAAATCCCCTGCATCCCAAAAGTATGATCTCCCTTTGGAGCAGGTTAATATCTGACTTTGCACACATGCCTGGTTGAATCTTGCCTCTACAACTTTACTCGTGTAATTCACCAATGTGGAATTTCTTCTGTCTCCCCAAATTGTACCCATCTTCAAAGTCCATCTCGAGATTCAGTTTTCTTCTAGAAAGTACCACCCACCAACTTCTTCCTCTTATCTGCCCCACCCACCCACCCCCAAGCTGACTCACACTTGTCTGTCCTTCATTGAGCCAAACAATTTCTACATTATTTATCATGTCACTGAATCACTTATTAATGCATTTTCAAAATTAGATTGCTATACTTTTGAGGGCAGGAGCTATGCCATGTAATGAATGGAAAGTCCAAGACACATAATTTCTGGGTAATTAATTATTTTATTAAATATGGCTATAAATAATTAAAATAAGGATGGCCATTTGACTTTTTCTCATAAACTACAGATGAATTTTGAGAGCTTCTGAATGCTTAAAAAGCCTTTGGAAATGGGGGTGTACCTGAGGGTAGAAATCACCTCTGATTGGTTGATCAGTGGTGGATCAACTTAATCAATGAGGGGGAGAACATATTAATGAGGAGGTAGAAAAAATGTCTTCAGCTCTTCCTGAAAAAGCATGACCTAATCATGAAACTCAGCTACCTCCAGAAATCTGGACAAATCTACCCAGAGCCCACTGTTTAGATTTCCCCTCTATAAGCTAGGTCACCCCAAACTCCAGTGGAAAATTACAAGGTCAGAGAGGGACTCCTTTCCTAAGGGCAAGATCTCACTTAGACTGCATTCTATTGTAAGGTCTCCTAGCTGAGTGGGGTTCTACCTGAGATCAAAAAGCATGTGCTACAAGGATTTGGACAATCTCATTTATCAGCAATGTCCTTCAAATGCTGGATAAATCACCTACAATGGGCTGATTTCTGAATGAGTAAATAGAAAATGGAAAATCTTAATCTCAATTAATGACTGATTATTAATATAAGAGAGAAATAATTTATCTCAGCCATAGGCTGCTTTTGCACCCTGGTGTGAATCAAAGCATTTCATTTTTTTTTATTTAATCTTTATCCCTGAGGCACAAATGTATGTGTGTTAGTCAAGTTTAAGAATACATGGGGTATCACCTTGAAGGGTAGTAATGGCTGATTTACACTGAATTTTCTTGTGTCCCTCCTAGCCCCTTGAAAGGGCTTCAGTTAGATCCTTCCCAGTACTTGCTTATCTTCTCAGTGGAGGAGGGGAGTAGCTGAAGGGGTGATTTTTGTCTTTTTGTCCTTTCTACCCAGACCCTCTCCTCTCTTCAGATTGTCATGTGCCACACCTTGTTAGAACTTTTAGTCTAGGGATTATAGAAGAGCACTCGGGAATCAGAGGAAGACTATAGGTTACCACTCTAGAATGAAGCTAATTCATTATGTCATGCATTTAAATGCAAATGTAATATGTAATACATTTAAATTCAACTTCTTCAAAGGCTTCAAAAATCAATTTCACTAAGAAAAAAGAGGCAAGGCCTGGCGCTCTCCTTCTCTCTCTCTCTCTCTCTCTCTCTCTCCACATATGTACATACATACATGCATATATATGCATGTATGTATGTACATATGTGTATATATGTATGTATATAATTGGTCCCAAAGGGCAAAACCATATGCAAAGAGAGCTGTTTATCCTTAATAATCAAAGGAGTCCAATGACATAGCAATGTTGGGGGCAAGGTACAGTCCATTCACCTGTAGCTGATCAATACAAAGCCAGAAGACTCTACCACAGGCCTGGCATAAATGTTGCCTTTGAATATTTGGGATGAAGATGTCTCTCGATTTGCACATGTCGTGTAGCCTTTGTGCTCTGGTGATCTGCTTCACTCATTGAGCAGAGTGTTTTTGGATGTGAACAGGCCATAAGAGGTGGTCTTGTATCAGTGTCTCCTATGTCTCACAAGTGATACCTTCAGAGCACCCTTGTACCACTTCTGACTTCTGTGTGAATGCTGGCCACACTGGAGTTCTCTGTAAAATAGTCTTAGGTAAATGCCCATTTGGTATTTGGGTTATCCCATCGGAGTTGTCCTCTCTGCAGTTGTTTGAATGCTTGGCAGTTCAGCTCAAGCAAGGACTTCAGCATCTGGTAACTTATCTTGCCTGATGACCTTCAGAATCTTTGCAAGATAATTTAAATAGAAGAAGTTCAATTTTCAGGCATGGCACTGGTAGCCTGTCCAGGTTTCACTGGCATACAACAATGAGCTCAGCACAAGGGCTCTGGAGACCTTCAGTTTGGTAGACAGCCTAATACCTTTTATCATCTGCACTTTCTTTTGAGACCTCTCTAATACTGAGCTGGCTTTGGTAAGTATGTGTTGACCTCATCATTTGTGTGGCCATCCCTAGGAAGTATACTGCCAAGGAAAGTGAGCTTACCCACAGCATTTGCTGTAACTGATGTCTCCACATATGGATGGTGTGGTGCTGGCTGACTGCGAACCTCTGTTTTTGGGTTTTTTTTTGGTGTTGATTGTCAGACCAAAATTAGCACAAGCAGCAAAGGATTGATCCATACTCTGTTGAATCTCAGCTTGAGAAGCTATGTTGATATTGCATAGTTGTCTGTAAACAAAAACTTATATACCAACTCTCCCTCCACTTTAGTCTTGGCTTGTAACCTTTTCAAATTAAATAGATTACCATCAGTGTGGTTGCTATTTTTATCCTCAGTGAAAGTGTCTAACAACATTGTGAAAAGCATCATGCTGAAAAGGATGGGAGCAAGGACACAGGCCAGGTTTACTCCAGCAGTGACTGGAAAAGCATGAAAACACTGTGCTTTATCCAGAAGCCATGCAAGCATACCATCATGAAACTGGTGCATAATCCTGATTAACTTCTCTGGGCAGCCAGATTTCACCATGCCATTCCACAAGCCCTAACAAGTGGCAGTATCGAAGACCTAGGTCAGATCTACAAACGTTGTGTGCAGACCTCTTCTCTGCCCCTGCATTTCTCCTGGAGGTGTCAGGCAGTGAGCACCATGCTGACCATTCCTCAGTACTTTCTGAAGCCACCTTGGCTCTTGGGCAGATGCCCATTTTCCAGGTAAAGGATCAACTAATAAAGGAAACAAGAACTAATACAACAAACCACATGTGGATGTCACAGAACAACCTGCTTCCTTTTCCTTTATAAAGATGGACAATGATCTTGACCTCCTCAGGTGTAGCCACCTCTTGCCATACAACCTGGAAAAGTCAGCCAGTTTTTGTATGAGCAGTGGACCCCCTGTCCTCTAAATATCTGTTGTGATGGAATCAGTAGCAGACACTTGGCCAAACGAGAGGAACCTGATGGTGTTTACCACTTCTTCAATTGGAAGTTCAGCTACAGAGAAACTGACCTCAAGCTGAGGTATATGATCAGTGCCTTTAGCATTGGTTAATGACAATCTGTTAAGAATGCCATGAAAGTGTTCAGCCCATCTCTCCAGGATCATGTCCTATCACTGATCAGGGTGACTGCATCAGAGCTGAGGAGCTGAGATACACCAAAGGTCTTTGGTCCATAAATCATCTTCAAGGCATCATAGAAGTGCTTTGGGTTGTTGCTATTTGTGTCAAACTGACCCTCATCTGCCTTCTTACTAAGCCAAGAGTCCTGCATCTAAGCTTTGCTCTCGCTTTTGGATGGAATCGATGCTACTTTCTTAGATGAGCTGTCCTGCCAGTAGACCCTGTGGACTTCCCATTTTTCATTTAGCAACTTCAGAATTTCTTTATTATTTTCATCACACAATCCTAATGTTTGTGAGTGTTCTGGCCCAAATGAGCAAATGTGGTGCTGGACAGCACGCCTTTGAAAGCTGCCCATTCCTTTCTTGCTCCCTTGTTGCTGACCCTTCAGGTTAATGATAAACTGTTTCCTAACAGAGAGGTGCTCTAATCTCTTGACATCAAATCTCTTGTCAGTAGTCTTGCTACGAGGCTGCCACTTTTGCCGAATGTGAATGATTAGCTTGGCAAAGCTAAGTCTCTGATTCACCCAGCACTCTGTGCCACACATCTCCTTCATCACTCTCACATCCTGCCTATGACTTCTCCTTACAATGACATAGTTTATTAAATACCAGTACTTGTCACAAGATGCATCCTCAATGTTCTGTTGCCTTTAGGTAAACATAAGACAGTGTTGGTGAGGAGAAGATCATGAGATACATAATCTTCAGTCATAAGTGATTGTTGCTTACTGTCTTCAACTCTTTTCCTCCACAGAGTTGCAACTGAAAAATTTATTTCAAGGAAAATCTTCCAAACAATTAGAGTTTTCCAAAAGGAGGATAGGCTTTGTTTGTATGTAAAGAGTTTCCCTGGGGCGGCTAGGTGGCGCAGTGAATAGAGCGCTGGCCCTGGAATCAGAAGGACCTGAGTTCGGAGCGGGCCTCCGACACTTAATCCGCACAAACAAAAACCTAGCCGTGTAACCTTGGGCAAGTTACTTAACCCCAATTGCCCTTAGGGGCGGCTAGGTGGCGTAGTAAGTAAGAGCGCCGGCCTCGGAGTTTGGATGACCCGAGATCAGATCCGGCCTCAGAAAATGAGCACCCACGCATAAATCAAATGACTAGCCGTGTAACCTTGAGCAAGTTACTTAACCCCAATTGCTTTAAAAAAAAAAAAGTTTCCCTTCACTAAGCATCTTTGAATGAAGAGTGGATGACCATTTCCAACAAATATTGTGGAGGGGAATTTTTGGTTCAAGTAGACGTTGGACATAGTCTCTATGGTGCCTTCCAACCTTGAGATTCTGTTATTTTGTGAGGTTCTATTGAGCATGTAATAGTGTTACACTGGAAAGAATTCAGAACTAGGAATTACAAGATCGTTACATTTGGCCCTTCCAGACTTTGTCTTTTCATCTATAATATGAAGATATTATTGTGCTGCCTACTAGCCCTCTGTACACGTATCCCTCCTCATAGACATAAACTCCTTGAGGTCAAGGACATAGGTCTTATGCTTACAAATGCTTTGGGATGAATGAATCTTCCATTGTGATGATTTTTCAAATAGGGCTCATCAACTATCCCAAAGCTTGAATAAAGAATTGATGTAGATGTAATTGATTTTTTGTGAGATCGAGAGAGAATCATGGCATTAATAGTTCCTTCTAATAGTTCCTCCTCCCCCTGGCTTAAGCAATCCTGCTCTTACAGAGAGTTTTGACTTCATCGATCCCAGGCCTTTACTTCTTCCTCCCAGGAATTATTTACATCAAACTAAGAAGAAAAGGCTCCATTCCCATCTTACCTCCTTCCTCACTTTCCCCCACCATTCACAAGTATCCCCTGGCTAGTCATTCAAGTCGGAGCTCTGATCACGATAATTCATTGGAGAAATTCCATGTTTTGTTGGATGGAAGTCAGGTCATAATTGAGACTGAAATTCCAGTTCTATCACAGCAATGGAAACAAGCCCACTTATGATCTGCGACTTGGTGCTATCATCTTATTGAAACTATTTTAGCAGTTTGCTCTTCAATTCCCATGCTCTGCACATGTTTTTTGCCATGTTGTAGGATATGGCAGCAGTTATGTTCCGAGCAGCAGAATGTTCTCTATCTTCTATTCTGGTCTTTAGCTCTGAAGCGGCAAATGGAACTTGGATGCAGTTGATACATTGTCACAGTCAAAGTTTTAGCTAAAGTCCATGTCATTCCTGGGCTTGAAATTCTGTCAGATGTTCCAGTAACTAAAATTAGGCAGTAGAATCTCAATACCCGTACCACAACAAGAAGTCACCTTTCATCTAATCTTTAACGGGCCTTGGCGAGAGCTTCCAAACAAAGACAATATGGATGCTCATGGACATTGCAGATGAATATATTAGAAAAATATTAATCTTCTATAGTTATATAATCATAGAGCCACAAAGGATGTTAGAAGGATAGACCTAAAGATTATAAGGATCTTCAAGGCTATATAGACCAAACTCTACCATTTTATAATTGAGAAAATCAGAGCCTAGATGGTTTCTATAGCATACTGCTGGTCAGATAGACAGGAAATAAAAGATGTAGGAGATGAACCCATCTTCTTTAACTTGAAATAAGCCAACTTTCTTTCTCAATATGTTGCCACACATATTTCTTCCCATTCCTATAAGAATCAATCCAGTTTCTCTGGAGTACCTCCCTTTCAAGTCTTTAGGCACCAGATTTCTCATTTGTAGAATAAGAAAGACTGGATTAATTGAATTCAAAGGTGACTTTGAGTTCAATAGTTCTGCAGCCAACAGCCCAGAGTCCATTTGCATAAGACTCTGCACTGCTAGAGACTGAATACTCAATGATATGAGGTTGCACAATGGTTAGAGTTGCCAAGAACTCGAGAGAAGAGAAATCTCTATCTTCTTCCTCCCAGCTTCAAGAAAGAAGATAGGTGGTCCCAGAATCCCTTCTGGACCCTGAAGGGAAAGAGAGACTCAGGGAAGAAGTCAGCACCACAGTCATATCCCTATCCCCAGATTGCCCCGACGGATACTTTGAAAAATTGGGTGATAGCAAATACTTTTTGTCTTGGTAGAGCTGAGATAACTCACTCCAAGTGGGAGAACTCATTCTCTCAATATATTCTCTGATATATTCTCATTTGTATAACTGCTTGGGTTTTGGTATGCTATGGGATTGGACATATGTTCTTTGTGGAACTAGCATTTGATGGAAAGAGAGTCAAGCCTTTTATATAGAGCTGCAAGCACTCCTTTCCTATTAATGGAAAGTGATTAGGAGCTCAACTTGATTCTAGGAATTATTTACCCTAGACTAACAATATTTAAGGGGATAGATATAATTCTAGCCTGATAACCTTTCTCTGACATGAGCAGAGTGACTAGCCTTTCACTCCAATCTCCTGGCTCCCCTCTAGGCAGGAATCAAAATGTCCCTCAGAGAAGTGTGGTGGAGGAGACTCTAGAAATCTATTCATATCTCCCTGCAAACCCCCTTTAGACATACCCATGTGGACTCATATAACCAGCATGGGCACAATGTTATTCCCCAATCCCTTCTGTGATTCAATAATTTTTAGTTAAATGGAGCTCAGTACTTTGTAAAACAGCCAGTGGACAAGGGGACAACATACCGGTTGAAGGAAGAAAAAGGTTTCAAGAAACAGGTATGAGAAGGAAGTATATCCCAACATGGGCAGCATTCTATAAAAATACAAAAGATAGAATAAATCATTTCTATAATATGGAATGAAAAATTGCATAAAATTGATGCAACCCAAATAAGACTAGAATGTGCTGTTTGAGGGGGGGGGAAGAATTTGCATCAAATATTTCTGATGAGCATCTTATATCTAAGAAATATTAAGAATAACTACAAATAGACAAGAATAATAGCCTGTCCCCAATGGACTACTGGCCAAAGGATATGTACATACAGTTTTCAAAAGGAGAATCACAAATTATTAATAGCAGGAGACTTTCATTCTGCCACTTTGGTTCCCTGGATTCCCTACTCTTGAGTGCAGCCTAAGGGAGGGTTGGATGGCCATGTGCTCCCAGGAGGACAGAATTTGGTGGGGAGGGCATTTTTTCACCAAATCCATTGCTGAACCAGAGAATTACTGACATCAGACTCACTATCCCTCTTCTTCCATGCTATGGTTGCAACAGCTCAGGATTATGTAGGTATATAGTTGGGGGAAAGGGAAAGAAATCAGGCTAATAATCCCCGGAAGGACTGATTTCTACATTTTCATGCTTTATTATTGATCTAATCTACAAACGTGTTAAGCTATATATTAATCATAGAGGGAATGTGGTATGGTGAATAAATACAAAGCTAGCTTCATATTCAGAAAGTTCTAGGCTCAAGTCCCATCTCTGACACATATGTCCATGTGACCTTGGATAAGTCACTCAACTTTGTGCCTCAGATGTAACATAATGTCTTAAGCAACTCTCTACAACCATCAGTAAATAAGGGGGATGACCTACATTGAAAGGGGGAGTTTCCTAACCTAAGAGTTCCATATATGAATGAGATCATGGGTCTAGTCCCCATCCACTACATGCTAAACATTGTGCTAGCTAGAATTAAGAAAGGCATTGGCTAGCCAGTAGCATTTGAGCTGGGCATTGATTAAAGCTAGTGGGGATACTAGTTGGGTAAAATGAGAAGGAAGTATCTCCTAGACATTGGATACAAAGGAACTGAGATGGTAAATGGAATTTTGTGTATGAAATGCAGAAAGTTTGGCTAAACCAGAGAGGGAATGAATAGGACTAGTGGGGACTCCTTTAAAGTAAACCACATCGCAATTGGGAGGAACTTTAATGCCAAGCAGAGAAGTACAGATTTCATCCAAAAGTAGTAGAGAGCCTTTGAAGCCATTTGAGCAGGGAACAGACATGGTCAGGACTGTGTCTTAGGAATACAAATGTTAAGGAAGATTTTCTCAACTATAGCTTCAATTTATAAGATAACACAGCAATGGCCACAGGATGGGGTAAGGCTTGGGACAAAGTCGATAATGTTGCCCCAAAGCCTTAGCTCAGGGTCATAAAAGTGGGACATAAGCCAAATGAGATCAAATGAGATTACAAAGAATAAATACATAAGTTGGGGACATGGCTGTTAGTGGAAATCAGGGGATTTGAAACAGTGCTGAGCTACCTAGAATAATCAATGAAAATCCCAGGAAGTCTAAGCCCTGGTGGGCAGCATATTCAGTTTGTGATAATGTAGCTTCTGAATTCATAGAGCAGAACACCTGGATGCCCTTAACAAGGTCACAGGGGATCCTAGGTATGTTTTATTGATCAACTTTTGAAATTGGTCTAGATATGCTGTAAGAAGCAGGATAAAGGATTCTGAACTGCGAACCCCCAAATGGAGCTCCTTGCTCTGCATCCCAAATACAATTTATGGCACCAGGTCTGTGGGCTAGCAGTCAGAGTTAAGAGAATCAAAATAGGGGATAAAATAGGGAGCAAGGGGTCTAAGCCAAAAGCCAAAGACAGCCAACCAGTGTCCATTAGATGCAAGCATTGGGTCCAGCCACATAAATAAAACATGCATCCTCCTGCCCTGCCTTTATGAGGACAACATTTGCCCAACAGGCTGATTGGCAAGGGTAGAATAGGGAGCAGAATCAGGCTCATTTGGGGTTTGAACCTATGTCATGAAGTAAACCTTTAACAGAAGAAAGTTTAAGACCTATGTTCTCATGCCTCATTGTTTCTAGAAGAATACTGGAACCTACTTCTAAAGAATATTGCACCAGACTAAATTCTGAGAAGATGACTGGGTGACAGACAACCAAGGGCTTGGCTTTCCCCAACTGTACCAAATTAATAAAAGAAAAATGCATTTTTTTTCAAAATCAGCAGCTAAACAATGTCAAGAAGAGGAAAACTCAAAGAATTCAACACAAGGTAATCCTTACAGAAAACCAGTTGTAGAAAGCCAGTTCATCTACCCTTTGTGTTTCTTGTTCTTCAGCTTCCAGGCCCAGGACCTTCTAAAGCCTTTGCCAACCCTGGCTGCAGGCAGCCCTAAGTCTAGCTTAGTGACTGGAGTTTCATAAACATGCCACCACTCCCAGGTTGGTGAATTGGACCAGATATGAGTTACAGAAGAAACTCTGTGTGTGTGTGTGTGTGTGTGTGTGTGTGTGTGTGTGTGTATGTGTATAATGAGGGGAAGGGGATGGTTTCCATCAAGCTGTACATGAATATATATCCTAAGGGAGAAAGTTGTAGAGGAGAAAGGGGCTAAGAAGTGTAGTAATTTTTTAAAAGAATGCATTTAATGCCATGTAGAGGAATCAAAAGTCAACAAGAAGGAGAAGAGTGTGAAAGTGACAAGAGCAGGGGCTTCTGAGAGCTTTCTCTCAGAAGTGTACCAAGGAAGCTTTCACCAACCCCTGTCCTGTTCTACCACACCCCTGATGGCAGCCTGGGGACTGAAAAAATGTCATTTGCAAATAGGAAAATGGAGCCGAGAAGAATTAGAATAGGAAAAGTAAGGAACAGGTGCACATAAAGTGAGTTGGCCTATGGCCAGTGACCCATGGGACATTCTCACCTCTTGACCAACACAGATTTTACAAAAAAATCAAACTCCTGAGAAAATAAAGAACTGATAGTGAGGGTTGGAGAAGGCATTATAGGAGCCTGGGCCTCCAGGAGTAAAAGGATCACTCAACTGATGTTCGGATCATAGAGTGGGAGCTGAGAGGTCATTAAGTCCTAGGACCTCACTTTGCAGATAAGAAAACTACAGCTTAGAATGGGGAAGGGACTCAATCAGATTCACTGAGCTAAGAAGTATCTTAGACAGGATTTAGAGCCTACATTTTTTTCCCAAAACCCAGACTATAGAACAAACCACTGTGCCAAGAAATATCAAAAACACCATAGAAAAACTGACACTATGGTTGATAATGAAAGATAAGAGCTTATTGAGAAGGGGAAAAAACAATGTTAGAAGAAAGGAACTTCACTGAAAAAGTACTTCTCAACAAATGAATTAAACAGGAAGCTGAAAATATTAGAGATTCCAGAAGGATCCTTAAATGAAAACGAATCAATGAAAAAACCATCTCGAGAATTGGCCAGAAGAGCAGGCAAAGAATATAAATTATTTATATATATATGTGTGTGTGTGTGTGTGTGTGTGTGTACATATATACATGTGTGTGTTAGGAAATTCCAGTCTCTCAAAAAAGTAGAGAAGTTAGAATGGGAGGCAGCAAAGGTCCACAAAAGAGTAGTCATTAAGAAAAGGGGAAAAAAATTATAGCAGAAAAACATATTTGAAAAGAATCAAAAGATAACAAGACTGAATGCCCAGAGAAGCAGGACAGAATTAGAGATGATCAACAGCTTTTGTAGCATAGTAGCATAGACAAAAAGGCCACAGAACTACAATATTTCTATAAAGCATTAATTAAAACTATGAAAAAAAAGAGATTCCGTTCAGAACAATTACAAAACATAAAATACAAGGGAGTTGCTCTCTAAATATACATGCCAAAAGTCGTATAAATACAATGAGCATGGCACTCTTTACAGAATTAGAAGAGTCCATCAATCAGCAAGCACTTATCAAGTGCCTACTCAGTACTAGGGGCTGTCCTAGGTGCTGGAGACACAAAG
This sequence comes from Gymnobelideus leadbeateri, assembly GCA_011680675.1. Taxonomy (NCBI): domain Eukaryota; kingdom Metazoa; phylum Chordata; class Mammalia; order Diprotodontia; family Petauridae; genus Gymnobelideus; species Gymnobelideus leadbeateri. The sequence continues at coordinate 23,145 of WOXC01000539.1, forward strand.
GCAAAGATTAAAAGGCCCTTGTCCTTGAGGAGCTTACACTGTATTGAGGGAAACAACATGTAGACATATAAGGAAATTTATGTCCAGAGTAAATACTTGGTTGTGGGTGGGAAGATGCTTGCAGCAGTGCCTGGGGTGGGATGGATTGGGAGCAACCTCCTCTTGAAGGTAGAACTTGAGCTGAGTTTTGAAGGAAGCTAAGACAGTCTAGAAAGCTGAGGTAAGGAAAAAGTGCATTCCAGGCATGAGTTACTGACTATGTAAAGGTACAAAGAAGGGAGGTGACAAGTCATGGAGTAAGAACATCAAAGGGATCAACAGAACTGAAGCATAGGGTGGATTAATTGGTGTGGAGTAGCTGGTACTATGTCTATAAGGGTACCTGGGGATCTGATTTTGGAGGACTTTAAATAGTAAACAGAAGAATTTGCATTTTGCCCTAAAGCAATCATTATGTCTTGAGCTTTTTGAGTTGGGAGTCAAGTGCCCACCTCTGGGCTTCAAGTTATCACTTTGGCCATTGTGTGGAGGAAGGATGGGAGGGATGAGAGATCAGAGGCTGAGAGCCCATTTTGGAGGCTAATGTAACAGAAGGGACAATGGGAGTCTGAACTGAGCATCGGCCATTGGAATGGAGGAAATGTGAAAAATATGAGATATTTTAGAAGTAGAATCAGTAAAAATGGACGTTAGGAGGGCTCAAATGTCCCTGGGGACTAGTGCAAAGGAATTAAGTTAAAATGTAGTGATTTTGTTTACTACTAGTTTGACTTTGACCAAAGCAGTGACATGTCTGTGCCTCTGTTTAATCTCATAAATTTTAACCTTAAAAATATGACCCTATGATATCTATAGGAATCTTTACTAATTTCCTCTAGTTGGAAGGATTAAACCATAAGAGAAAAGAACATTGATTAAGATGCAAAGGCCTTGGGTGAAGATTCTGGCTCTACTGATAGTAGACTACCTGTGAGACGTGAGAGCCTGGGAATCTCTAGGCCCCACCTTCCTCACCTGGTCAAAAAAGACAGTGTCGGCATGGATGATGATTATTCTTTCATAGAGCCCTAAATCTGTGATCATAGGATTCTGCTATCTCTGCTATCTTCACATTATCATGGGTATATTTACTTGCATATACGTTGCTTCCACCAATAGAATGTAAACTCCTCAAGGACAGGGACTCTTTTTGCTTTGTCTCCCTGCTTCCAGGGCCTAGTTCAGTTCATAAAACAAGTAGATGCTCCGTAGACATTTGTTGGCTTGACTTGTTATTCAATTGTCTCTCTTTCAATAGGACGTTCCTCATTTTAATAACAACTCTGCATAGTAGTACTGGTGGTGTTGGTGGGGGGCGGGGGTAGTAGCAGTAGTAGTAGCAGCAGTAGTGTTCAGGAAGAACTAGCACCTCTGTCGTGAGGGCTTGCTGGGCCCCTTTCTGGGCTGCTGCTCACCCATACTTGGTCTTCACCTGTTACCCCACTCTCACCTATGGCTCCAAGAAGCCATAGTATGTGCAGCAGCCACACCCCAGTGAAACCATCTCAGCAGATGGACTAAACAAGGTTGAGTGTAGCTGACAGGTTTTAGAACGTTGCTGAGTTAGGAGGATGCCTACCTCAAACATGTGAGCACTTTTCCTGGTGGAATGGGCAGAGGAGAAGAATTGATCCCAGGGGCCATGAAGGAAGAGAGCTGAGAAGTTGGTCAGACGCTGAAGACACCAAGGTCATCCCTCGCATCCCAGACCACTCACAGTTACTATGACTTATCAGGACTCCCTCTGAACTTTAATGTCTTTGGAACAGAGAGTGAGACTGAGGACTCTGGGCAGACTTAAAGCCAACTCATGCACAAGTTAGGACATCATTCAAAAGGGATGCTGTTGGTCTTCTACAAAAATGAAGGATGAGCAATGACGGGGAGGAAGAGGAGGAAGCCTTTCTATAAGCACTTTAAGGTTTATAAAACACAGCAGAAATATTATTGTATTTGATCATCACAAATCCCTACCTACCTATTCTTCTTATTTTACAGATGAGGAAACTGAGGCTGGGAGAGAGCTGGAAGTGTCTGAGGTGCGATTGGAGTCAGGTCTTCCTAACTCCGAGTGCAGCCTCTCACACGATGTGATGCCTAGCTGACATACGGTAGTAGAGATTATTCTCCCCAGTTTACAGATGAGGAAAGATTATGTCCAGGGTCTCAAAGCATGGAAATGGCAGAGGGGGGTGTCAAACACATCTCTGCATTAAGAGCTGAGTGCTCACAGTCTATGTACATCTTAGAAGAGCCTTCTATTCAATGAAATTCAATTCAGTCCAGATCTGTGAAGTAGCTACTGTGGGGCAGGCACTTCGCCAAGAAATGAAAACCCATGGAGTAGAGCTCCCTGTAAAGGCTCCAGCTTCCATAGTATGGTGGCTACTGCTCCAGAACTGTTTCCCTTTTTGTCTTTTATTCTTTGTTAAAAGAGAGAGTTCTCTGGAAGAAGGGGAATGAAACCTAAAACATGTTGGGAAATATAAGTGACATAAAAAGAAAACCCATAAATAACCTTTCATTTTAAACATTTTTTAAAGATAGTACTTTTCAAGTGAGGGAACATCAGGCCATCTTCTAGGATCCAGTGAGATCACTGAGTCGCAGGCTAAGGTGATGTTCAACAGAGCAAAAAATCAGTGCAAAGTCAATTGTGCTGTCTTTCATCCTTATCATGATGTTTGCCTTTGCCCACGGCCCTCTCCTAGATAGTCTTCTTTTGGGAAATCCAATAATGTAGTCTGTTCTATTGGCTTCCTTGACACAGCCGAAGTACATATTTGGCTTTGTTCCCATCCTCTGTCAACAGCTGTGACATGAGTACAGTGATTATGACCTTACAAAACAAATAGTGACCATGCTCAGCCAAAGGCCATTGGGGCATAACTCTAATAAACTTAACAACTTTCAGAACTTTTGATACCTTAGGATCTCTAATCTGATGACCTTCCAAAGACGAGGAGCTGAGCCATTCTCCTGCAGGGTTGAAGAGCAGGCTATCCCTACCTATACAACAAGTGGCAGTTAATTCCATGTCTCTAAAGTTTGCTCATCTGTATAATAGACACATCTGTAGTCTCAACTTCTTGGGGTGCTTGGGAGACTCCAATGAGATAAGAAAGGTAAAAAAATTCCTTTACAAATATTAGAATGCTATGAAAATGCCATGTGTTATTATATTGTCACTGTCTGTATTTTCCTTCCCCCTTTAATCCCGCCTCTCTTTTTAGTCATGATGTTACCCCCTATCCTAATGAGTTCAAAGAAAAATGGATCCCTCTCATCATGTTGAGCAAGAATACTCTTCTTGGGAATGAATTCTACTGTCTCCCAGAGATATGCATGACAGGTGCTGAGGGGGGTTGTTTGCCCAGCACAGGAGTAGGGTAAGTGGTAAGCCGATGCCGATTCAAGAACCTGAAACAATAAAAGAAAAAAAAAACACGCTGAGAATGGCTGAGGAGGAGATGGCAGATTAGGTATGTCTAGGGAAAAACTTGTATTAGAAACTATACACACACTCACACACACACACACACACACACACACACACACACACACACACACATAAAAGTGAAAGACCCATATGCTGGGGTCTATGGAGTGTGCTGTAGGGACAAGAAAAGGCCTCCTGTAGAAGAAAGCAGGGTAGGTGAGTCATGAATAAAGGCAAGAATTTTAAGAGAAAAAAGGGAGAGTGGGGGGAGAACATTCCAGGAATGGAGAGAAGCAAGAGTCAGGGCAAAGACAATAGTAGAACAGATGAGACGTGCACACGGAAAACTACTATTGAATACATAGAAGTCTTATTCACTAAAGAAAGGATTTTTTGAATGGCTGAAGCAGTGTTGATATATGATTATGATGGAATACTACTGTTCTATAAGAAATGTGGAGGATGGTTTCAGAAAACCCTGGGAAGACTTATATGAACTGATATAAACTGAAATGAGCAGAATTAGGAACATATTCTCCTCTGTAACAACAGTATTGTAACAATGGTCAGCTGTGGGAGACAAGTACTTTGATCAATACAATTATCCACAAAAATCCCAAAGTACTGAAATGAAAATAGATACAAATGCTCCCCACCTAGAGAGAGAACTCATGGATGTTGAGGACAAGTTGAAGTTTGTTTTTTTTTTCACTTTGTTTTTCTTGCCCCTCTCACCCAAAATGACTAATATGGAAAGATCTTTTACATGATGTCCCATGTATAATGAGTGTGGTATTGCTTGCCTTCTCAATGGATGGGGACAAAGATGGAGGGAGGAAGAGAATTTGGAATTGAAAATAATTGTTTTATAAAATAATGAATTCTTTATTGGGTTGATTACCAGTCCCCTTCCTGCTGTCCTTTCAGATTACTTATCTCCTTGGTTAATTTTCATAGTCATCTGTATGTGACACAATTAAATTGGTATCTCTGAGTTTTAACAATACAGTTGCTGTGGGTTTTCTTTTTTAAGATGGATGAGGAAATTTGATTAATTTCAGCATTTTCCATTTCATTCACATCCCATTGATTTTCATGATGAGAATATAAGCTCCTTGAGCCCAGGGACTGTTTCTTTTGTCCTTTACTCTCTCATGCCTGCCATGTTGCCTGACCCATAATGGTAATCTAACAAAGGCTGGAGATAAATTGCTAGTAAACTTTTGCTAAGGATCTCATACCTGACCAAAGTCGCCATTGCCATGGATACTAAGTAGGGGTCAGGTGGAGGTCATTCATTGTAAAGGCTGCTTGGCTAGTGATAAAGCTTATTCTATAGACTGATTTTTTTTAATCATCTAAGGATTAAGACTGTCCATAGAAGTCCTGTTTTTTGTGACCACAGATGATGTTCATTTTTATGTATTTTCAGTGAGGTGACATCTATTCACAATCCAAAGACATGAGTTTGAGTTCTGACTTTACCACATGCCCTCTATTTAAACTGGCATAAACTGCATTGACTTTGGACATCTCATCCTCTACATGTATAAAACAGAATCAAATGATATTTGACACATATGGTTGATTTGTTTGTTGTGAACATCGAGTTAAGTAATTGTTAGAGAGAGCTTCCCCTGGACCTCCTTCTGCCTCTGCAGGCATGGAAGGTATGCCACATGTCATGGATGTCTTGGAGAGACAGTTGGATTTATTCCCAATAAGAGCATTCTTTCTCAACATGATGAAAAGGAACCATTCTCCTTTGAACTCATTAGGCTAGAGGGGAACATCATCACTGAAACAGAGAGCTGGGGAAAAGGGGGAAGGAAAAATGGCATTTTCCTAGCATCATAATATCTGCAAAGGACTTTACCTTTATTATCTCATTTGAGTCTCACAAGCACCCCATGAAATTGAGACTATGGATGCACCTATTTCACAGATGAGCAAACTTCAGAGACATGGAATAAACTGCCACTTGTTATATAGGAAGGAACAGACTGCTCTTCAGTACTGTGGGAGAATGGCTTAGCTCATCATCTTTTGGAGGCCATCAAATTAGAGATCGTCTGATATCAAAAGTTCTGAAAGTTGTTAAATTTATTAGAGTTATGCTCCAATGGCCCTTGGCTGAACATAAATTATAATGATAATGACTAGCATTTGGATAGTGCTTTATGGTTTCCAAAGGTAAAACTGGAAAAGACTAACATTCCCATTTTACAGATGAGAAAACTAAGGCAGATTAAGTGACTTGCCCAGGATCACACTTCTAGCAAGGATGTAAAGCAGAGTCCAACACTCTACTCACTGCTTCACCTAGTTTTCTCTGTTCATTTTTATGTGTTGTCTTCTCCCATTGAATATAAGCTCCTTGAGGGCAAGAATTCTAGATCTTCTGGGTTCTATTTCCCCCCAGGGCTTTGTACAGTATTTAGTATAGAGCAAAACCTTATTAAGTATTTGTTGTCTGACTGACTAAAAGTACTTCATGAACTCTTAAGTGCTAAAATCAATACAAATGAGAAATCTGGGTGGTGTAAGTGCTTAACAAATATTTGTGGAAATCTCTTTATTTCTATTGATCATATTTAAATAGTAATATTGACACATGTAAACTCTACCACACTATCTTTTAGGCAATATCTCATCTCTAGCAGCAGCCAACCTTGACAGACCCCCCCCAACATAGCACCAGACTCCCCCAACCTAGCACCAGAACCTCCCAAGCTAGCTCCAGACTCCCCAGTCTAGCTACAGATTGCCCCAAACTAGTTCAAACTAGCTCCAGACCCCCCAAACCAGTGCCATTTCCAGGTATCAGGGGGAAAAAAGTGACCAATAACAAGTTCACATTCTTGCATTCTCCATAATCCCCCCTCTGTTGCCACGATTTACTCTTTGACCTTGAGCTGAGTGGCTTTCCCACTTCCCCATTTTCCCACTCCATTGACTTTAAATTTAAATATATCTACAAAGGCCTGCTGAGTATGTTTCCTTTTACATGTTATTTTAAAATTTCTTACCCTGCATGCAAGGCAAACAGAGTCAACAAGCAGCATGAAGTTATCATATATGAAGAATGGTCATTAACATACACATTAAATATAAGAAATGTCTATTAATACTTGCTACCTGCAAGGGACTGGGCTACATGTTGGGTATTCACAAATGGCATGTAACGGTCAGAGCTCAGGTTAAATGACTGAGTATCGAGTTAGACATGAGCATGCATCTCATGTGTTCCTGGAAAACAGCAAGAAATGAACAAACAAAAAAAGAACAACACAAAATAGGGGAAAAGAAGGAAATCTTTACAAGGAAAGCCACATAGATAATCCAGTCAAGGAAACAAAGAAATGAAGAAAACAAAACACTTATAGAGTAAAGAAATACTACCAGGTACATTGATGTGTGAAGATATTCTCAGAATGAATTGAAGCCTAATACAAAAGTATTCTCCAAAAATGAGATTATAACAATTGCAAAAACCTATAGAGTAGCCATGAATATTAGGAAAATTATTAAGGAGTAAAGTATTAAATTATTAACTGAAGATTAATGTAGGCAAATTAGGAAACCAGTGATTCAGAACAGGAGATAAAAATTTCAATAAAGTAAGAGACATGAAAAAAGAAATAGGTATAGATGAATGATAAATATGCAGTGATTCAACAAGAAATATCAGAGCAAAATTAAAAGACAACAAATTTGGAAGAACATTTGAAAGTTCTATAAATAAAAGCAGATAACTTTGAAGATGAGCTTGTAAACCAGTTTGAAACTCATTGGCTTCCCTTACAAACAAAATGAAATAACGAGCCTAAATGCCATATCTTTGGATATCACATAAATAAATTATCATTAGGAGGAAAGGCACAGATGCCTAGAATCTACCAGATCATTTTAGGGAAGAGTACCTGATTTAATTTACTCTGAAAAGTAGTTGCCATATACTAAAGTTTTATCGTCAGTTATTCCTGTTTAGACCCATTCCTCATTCCAGTAACTTTTCAAAGTGCATTAACCATCCCTGGCTACCACTGCCCAAAGATGAAATCCACAGAAGTACAACTTCCAGCCATATATCATAGAAATGTGGCCTGAGTCATCTCTGCACATGTAGTAGATTTTGCAATGAAAATATTTTACATAGTGAACTTTCAGCTTTCAGTACCCCCAAATGCCTTCCATAATAGTTTATAAAAGGCGAATGATTGGGGATGATGGTAAGCATTTTCCACTTACAGATAAGGGTCACAAAGGATACATAATGAAAATGAAATTTTTTGTTTATTACTGATAAACTTTCACTGAAGAAAATCTAAATACTTCATTTAGTGGTAGACATGACCTTGACTTCTCCAGTATAATGTCCAAAACTTGCAGTTTCACTGACCATGCAAAGACAGAATGATTCTGAGCACTAGACTAGAGAGACTAAGGCTCTGTTGACCACAGACTAACCTAGAGAGATTCAGAAAGAATTATCATCAGATTGACTACTGTGGAATCAATTTTTCTACTAATCAAGAATCATTTATGAAGTCCCTACTGTGTTCCAGAAACTGGAGGCACACAATCCTACCTCTCAAGGAGTTTAAATTAATGTTAACCACACAGTTGTCTGAAGCCTGCCTTATATAAAGGGAAGGGGAAAGGAGTGATCTACACACACACTCACAGAAAAGGGGAAATTAATGTAATTAAAAAACACCCAGGTTTCTAAAATGAATCAAAATATCAATAGAGTATGAAATAGTCCAATATACCTCTACTGGTGCAAACTAGGTATGAATAATTCTTATCAATTTGGGAGGAGTGAAGGGTGTCAAAGTAAGCACTTAGATGAAATAAGATGATGCTACAAAGGAAATTATTAATTGGGAAAAATTATTCATGGTTCCAGGAACTTGTACATAAGTATTTGAGCAATGAGTCAGAGAAGTCCAGGGAGCACTTTGACGAGTCCCTGTATTCAGAGATAAGTGACTACAGCAAAGGGGACGGATTGGGTCAAGGGTGTTCTGATAAATGCCTACCAACAAGCTGGGTAGGGTGTAGATGTCTGTGTTTGAGCTTAAGCTATATTATTAACATTTTCTCCATCAAGTTCTTAAGTTTGAACTAGGAGTCAGCAAACTACTGGCCACCTTTGGCACCGCTTGCTTTCTGTATGTCCCTGGACACTAAGAACAATTTTGATACTTTTATTCTTAGCTCTCAGAGCCTACAAAAGCAAATAATGGGCCAGATTTGGTGCTCCAACCATACTTTGCCTAGCCCTGGTTTAGACAACACCCCAACACTAAATCAAGCCTTTTGATGGTTTCTGAGGAGTAAGTACTCACATGAAAAATGGGATGATCAGCTAGGTTTGAGCTGGCTCCAGCATCTTCAGCCTCTGACCTGGGTTCTAATTCCTACCTCTTCTCATTGATCAGAGAAGAGGCAGTTTCAGGAAATACAACCTTTTTGGCTTGGAAAGAAGTGCTGGCTATGGATATTATAAGGCATTGTCCCTTGGAACTTAACAGAGAACTCTATCTCAGGGGTACTTCATGATAACTTCAAAAAGAGCTTATAGAGAAAAGGACTGCCAGGAATCAGAAACTCATAGTCACCTCTTTGCCATAATTGCACTCCAGTCCCACAAGGAAGTCTGTGCTGAATCTCCCCTTGGATTCTGTTGGGAATTCTGAGAAAGTGTGCACTAGATTCTTGCAAAGATGTCCCTTGCTACTCCTGTTTAGTAACTACCTCTTTCCAAGAGTTAATTTACTGGGGCTTGCTAACTAGACATCAGTGAGGAGCACACTGGAAGAAGGCGTATGTGCCACAGGATTAGAAAACCCAAGCCCTCAGGGTTGCCACTAGAGCCCTGAGAGGAGAAGTCAGCAACTGCCAAGGTGACTGGGATTCTGGGAAGCAGCAGTGGAGGGGATGCCATGCCATCACATTACTATTCACAGAAAGGTAGTGATGATTCTTGGTAAGAGTGATTATACACACTAGAGAAAACATTGATCCCTGGGATACTGAAGAATTGCTCAATTTAATCTATCATATACATAGATCAATTTTCAGTTCGGTTGCTTCACTCAGGTCTGACTTGACTCTTCATGACCCCATTTGGGGTTTTCTTGGCAAAGATACTGGAATGGTTTATCATTACCTTCTCCAGCTCATTTTACTGGTGAGGAAACTGAGTCAAACAGGGTGAAGTGACTTGCCCAGGGTCATACAACTAGTATTTGAGGTTAGATTTGAACTCAGACTTTTCTGACTCTGGACCCAACACTTTATGCACTGAGCTACCTTGCTGCCCTGCACATACATACATGCATACATACATGCATACATACATACATATGCATATACATATACATGCATACACATGCATACACACATGCATAAATACATACATATATAATTTTACTAGATGAATCCGATCATTTTATCATCTCCCCAGTTGGTTTATATCATCTGTATCTCTGCCTTTATCTATGCTCTGGTACCATGAACCAAAAAAAAAAAAAAAGCTTCCTAAGATAAATTAGAGTGTGTGTGCAGACATGGCAAAGAAGAAAAAGCATCCACACCCTTGCAAACAAGCCTCTCAGGACCCCCAGCATCAGGCAGACACACATCTGCATCACACACACACCATTCTGCACCCAAGAGTACAGCAGGGGTAGAATTCAGTAAGAAGCACCTCATTTGATATAAATCATTAAGTATCAATTAAGTGACTACTATGTCACAAGTGCTAGGGATGAAAGGACAAGAAAGAACATTCCTGCCCTCAAGACGCTTCTATTACATTTGGGCTAAAGAAAATATGCACAAATAAGGAAATAAGCTATAGATAAAAGAAAATAACAAGACATTTGTGGGAGAGGGATTGTTGTCCCAGGGGTATGCATTAACTCCTCTTGAGAGATGTGGCTCTTGAACCAAGCCATAAAGGGAGCCAAGAGTTCCAGAAGGAGGAAGGCTATTCATGGGCTCAGGAGCACTTATCTGCACCACACAGAGGAGAACAAACGACAGCTCCACTGATGTGTCACTGCACACCATGATGTGTGTGTGTGTGTGTGTGTGTGTGTGTGTGTGTTTAGGTGTGTATTTTCCTTGAGAAAATTAATCCTCCTGGGGAAGAGATACTGAGTTTGAGTTTCCCTCTGTTTTTGTTTGTTTTTAAATTTCTATTGTCCCATTTATATGGAATAAAAATGCATGAATAATGCATGACTTTGTCATTATGCTCCATTCTTCCCTCTTGAACAGGCTCTCACAATTCCTAGGTTCTAGAAATGAATGGAAAATTGTCCCCCTTAACATATTCTCCTGAACAATCAATTTTCACTGACTAAAGTTTCCATCCTAGTTACACAGTTATCAAGAAAGAAAAGGGGTTAAAAATTCTGGGATGGCAAAAAATGTCATTGCATGTGTGACAGTGCAAGGTGAGATCACTTGGATTTTGACAGCATTCCCAGGTACAATGTCAAATTTCCACTGTGAAGTTGCTTCTCTATTTGCCCCTAGCTCATCATTAAAAAACAAAACAAAACACAAAAACCCTCCCTGTAAAATGGAAGAACAATCTCACCCCACTTGTGAGCCTAACATATAGACTGACTAATGTAAAGACAATTAACTCAGTGTTGCTTTTGTATGTGGAAAGAGCAGGATCATCTTGAGATAAGCGGCAGAGATTGGAAACCAAATAAAACCTCAAGATGACAGCTCAAAGGATACATGTCCTAGTTATTTTTAAAAGTCATCAATCATATTTTTCCTTATGATCTAACACACTAACCATAAATGCTCAAACCTTCTCCAAGAATATTCCATAAAACTGCTCAAACAACATAACAGAACAATCATGACTCATGTTTCATATCACTTTCCACTTTTGTATATTACTCATTGTCATAAGTGGAGTTCAATCCCTATACTAATTTATGTTTATTCTCTACAGTGTTATAAATAAATAATTACATTATTCATGAGTAAAGATAATTCCTTTTATTCCTCTTTTCCTATAACAATTACTTTGTTTTCTAATTGCCTTATTATCATGGATAACATTTCCTAGGACTATGATGCCTGATAGTGTACACAGAGGACAACTTTGCTTTATCCTTGATCTTATACAAAATGGTTCTAGTATTTCTTCATTGTAATATTTGGTTTTAGTTTTACATAAAGCTATTTGATTGTGTTAAGAAAAGTTCATTTTGGGGTGGCTAGGTGGCACAATGAATAGAGCACCAGCTCTGGAGTCAGGAGGACCTGTGTTCAAATACGGCCTCAGACACTTGACACACTTACTAGCCATGTGACTTTGAGCAAGTCACTTAACCTCAATTGCTCTCTAAAAAGAAGAAAATAAAACACAGAAAAGTTCATTTCATTCTTAATGTTTTTAGTGCTTTAAGCATAATTGAGTTCTCCCCATCAGATTTTTTTTCCTATTGAAAAAATCATGTGATCATTGTCATTTGTTATAAAAATGATTACTTTTTTGAATAGTTTCTCTAATTTTGCACCACTCTGTTAGTTCCAATCAGGAATCCAATTTGATTGTGGTAAATGATATTGGCAAATAGGTTGCTACATTTGTTGTTGTTGTTTTAAATTTTTTCCAAATAATTTATTTGATAGTTTACCTCAATATTAATAAGAAATGGTGACCTTCTGTTCTTTTTCTCTGACATATTTTTTTAGAAGTTTATATATTAATTCCTCAAATCATCAAAGATTTGTTCAGATTTTCTATGTTTTATAAAGTTGGGTATTTTATAATTGTGCATGTACCTATACATTTTATTTTCCCCTTCCCCTTTCCTTCCCTCTCCCTCAATTCTTCCCTCTGTTCTGTCTTCCCCTCTCTTCCCTTCCTCTCTCTGTCTTGTTTCTCTGTCTCTGCCTATCTGTCAGTCTCAATGAAAATCATCAACATTATCTTTATCATCATATTTAAGAGGGAACAAAATGGTGCAGTTTACAAAGTAGTGCCAGATTTTGAATCATAAAGTACTGAATTCAAATCCTTCTTCAGATGCCAGCTTTCTATACAACCCTATTGAAGTTACTTAAATTCCCTTAGATCTTGTTTCTTCATTTGTAAAATGAGTGGTTTGCATATAATGATATGCAAAATCACTTCTAGCTCTGAATACATGATACAATAAATTAAATAATTTCATCTTCCTTCAATAAAGTCTTGCTTTTGACATTTCCTCCCCAGTTGAAAATTCTTGTTCCTAAGAATTATATTTCCTTTTGGAATTGTCTCATTGGGCAAATCATTTATCCTCTTAGTTCTCCCAAACATGCCAGAAAACTTCTAAAATTCTCCATTTCAGAACAGGTACCATGCTGCATCGATAGAGTTTTATCCCTGGTGGTCCTTAGGCCAATGAAATCAATGGCCTAGAACAAAAGAAAATAAATGTTATATATTTACTTATGTACATTTTTATCTACTTTTCCCTAGAGAACTTAAGCATCCTCAAGCTATAGCCCCAGCCCTCCAATAGTCTCTCTTTTCATTTTTTGTCTCTCCTTTGATTTTTATATTTTCTTCCTTTACATTTATTAATTAGTTGTATTTCTTGTGCTTTCACTTTAGTTACAAGGTCATTTTATTGTTTTTCTTTTTTGTACATATGTACTCAAAGATACAAATTTCCTTGTAAGGCCTGGTTTTGCTGCATTAAATATGTTTTGTTTTTGTTTTTTTTTATTCTTTTTACTATAATTATAATTTCTAAGAAGTTTTCCTTTAACCTACTCTTCGTTAGAATATCATTAGCTACTCTCCACTTATCTTTTATATTTTGTTCATATTTCCTTCACAAACCTATTATTATGCCTTTGCTAACAGATACATTTCCTAAATTATATGTGTATCACTGAATGAATAATAGGTCTAAAGATTCTTTTTTTTAAATATCAAGTACTGCATGTTTTCCTCTGTAATTTACAACATATGTTTTACCTGTTACTCAGATCCTTCCAGTTTTAAATTTGGCATTCCTCAGATGGAATCCAGACTCAAGTTGACTTTTGCATCTCTAAAGACAAAACTGTTTGCCAAGCAAACAGATATTGCACAAGGCAGTTTTTAAATGTCCTATTTAAGGGAATGGTTTCAAGATCTTTAGAAATAATGCTTCATATGAAAATGCTTGTTAAGTTCATTGCAAATCACTTTCATCTACTCTTCTAAGGAAAGCCTCAAGGTACTCTCTAAGGTCGTATTGCATATCTACTTGAAAATTAGGGCAACTGCATTATGAAAACATTTTAAACAGACTTTTCACCAATTCTATTCAACTTCCATACTATTAGGCTAGCTCCTTGAGTTATATAGTCATAGGAGGAATCTTTTGTAGCTCATTGCATATATAATGATAGACTTAAGAGTTGAATGATTTTAGAAGCCACATAGACTAAACTCCCTCATTTTGATATGATTGAACTTATGCCCCAAGACACTGATATTTATTTCTCACTGGGTTGCACTCTGAACTTCCCTAGCATGCCTCAAATCTTCTAAACAGCTAGGTGGCATAATGGAAATGGGCCTGGCATATGCAGATAGTGTGCCAAAGACATCCTTCAAATAGCAACCTTGAACATCCATGAGTTAATTTGGGAGAAAGCCCCTGTCTGTGTCATGACTGTGGAAGAGGAGTCATCCTTCATGCACATTTTATAGACCTCAGAAAAATAGTGTCAGAGTAGGACTTGACCTTTTTGGCTCTGAGATTGATCTATCCACTAAACCCTGTTGCCACTCATATTTTAAAAATAAATACATGAGATAAATAAAATGAAGTCTACAGTAGTCAGTATCCCCAGATGGTCTCTCATCCAAATGATAGTCAGGTCCAGTACTATTTCATTTCTGAGATCCCAGGTGGTTGCCATTTGCCTGGGATGACCCAAAACAGGTGGTGAGACCTCAGATCCTCACTGAAGCATTCTGTTCAGTCCATCACTATTTCAAAAGAATGGTCCTTAATCCTTAGAGTTCATGACTTGCAGAGAGCACGAGAAATAGGGAGCTGCAGTGACTGGCAGGGAGATGCTCACCATCACAGATAACACCATACTGACATACACTAATTATTGTTTCCTTTCTCATTTCCATTTTTATCTTTTTGCCAAAGGTTCTGGGATATTGTAGAACCCTAAGCTACCAGGGTATTCAAGAATAGACATGTTTCTAGCTTTCAGAGGTCTTGTCCATAACTCCTGAAGTTGGGTATATACCTTCCTACCGTGACAATATTTCCATTCTGTAGGACTCCCATGATGCATAGTCAATGAGAAATAAATCCTGGACTACCTCCACTTAGAAATAACAGTGACAAACATGGCCAAGCCTACTCACCTGGAAGCCATTTGTCATCAACTTTTTTTTCTGAAAACTAACATAGAAATTGGTCCTATAAAATAACTAAAATTATTAACCAAAAAAAGAAGACTTCAAGAGCAATATTTTATAGGGGGAAATAACTGTTTGGATACCAAATGTGTTTTTAATTGTTTTTTGTCTTATAATCTAGTTTATTTAATCTTTAGCAATCAAAACTTTTAAGGTCTACTTTTTTTTTCTTATTCTTCTCAAAAAATCATGAGGGGAATTGATTTCAAAGTTTTCAGTTCTCATGCATTGGATAATGATTCCTAAAAGTCAGTGATAACATAAGCTATCCACACCTTCTAATGAATGGTGGAAATCAAAGGCCCCAAAGATTCCTAACAAGATATTAGTGATGTGATGCTTCTGGCATTTAGAGCACAGAAATCAAAGATATTTGGACCAATCAATGGTGGTCTCGATTGCCTGAGCCTATGGTAAGTGGCAATGCTGAGTGAAGATTATGGTACCTTACACACTACTGTTCAAAAGGGAGCCAAGTTCTTTAGACTCCTAGACCTGGATTTCTTTCACAATGTAACTCTCCTAGTTGCTCAGTTTTCAGAAGACTTGTCTGAGACTATTTGTGCTTAATTAGCCTGGTCAGAGTTAGAAAATAACATATCCCTATTCAGCAGTGTGCTCACATAGAGTGAATCTGAGAACCATGCTTCAAAGTTCTGTGGCCCTGCCATCATTAATTCCCCCCCTCAGTCATCAGCCCCACATGAAACTCAACATAACCCCCATCCCTGCTACTCTAGCCCCAGGAACAACCATTGAAGACAGTGAAGTTCCATAGGCACGGGGCACTCAGAAACTCCCTCCCTACCAGTCCCTATGACAAGTGTTCCTCAACCCTTACCACAGACTATTGTTGGACATCCTGAGATTACTGGGAAAAGTGTCGCTGGTTTATAACCCATACTGACTGGAAGGCGGAGGCCTGGATTCTGAGCCCTGGCATGCTAAGCCAGTGGAGTATCTGGAGTAAGTCCAGCCCTACTATGGCTGCCTGAGAAGGAATGAACCACTCCAGGCCAGAAATGGAGCAGGGCAAAGCTTCTGTGAGGATGAACAGCAGGATCAGGCCCATGAGTGGTCTCTGCCCTTTGGGCTTGGGAGAGATAGGGAATCCCATTCTAATGAGAAAGAGGGTGTGGAGGGGGAAGAAGGGAAAGCTAGAGGCAGAAATGGAAAGGGGAAGGAAATGAGCACATACAAAATCTGCTCTGTCCCAGACACCATGCAGACATGTGATCTTGAGTCTCATGACAATCCTGGAAAATAAGTGCTTTGTTATCTCCATGCTACAGATGAGGAAACTGAGGCAGACAAATGTGAAACTTCTTGCTTAGTAACTTGCACATATCAATCACTATCTGAGGGCTGGATTTGAACTCAAGTCTTCCTGACTCTAGGCCTAGCAGAGATCGGGAGAGAGAAAATCCCCAATAATAATAACGAGAGGGAGATAAAGAGGGGGGGAGGAGAGGGAGGGGGGAAGGGAGAGATAGAGGAGAGGGGAAGAGAGAGAAACAGAGACAGAGACAGATACACAAAGGAGGAAAAGACTGAACTTCCCAGTGATTAGGTGTAGCTGACCCATGGTTGGTGAACCTGTCCAGAAATCATTTCAAAAAGTCTTTCCTTTCCTGTTAACCTTGTGGACCTAATGATCAATCTGGCATTGGGTAGGTAGACTTAGAACTAGTTGGAAGGACGAACTTAAAGCACAGTCATTGGCATGCTCCCATCACCCAGGAAGGAGAAGAGCATCCAAAGCCCCCATGTGCTGAGCTCTGAGTGCGTTAGTACATTTAGCAAAGCCTTAGACATGACACCTGCATTCAGTATGAAGACATGGCTATGCAGAGCTGGGAGGGACTGCTAACACTGAATGAATGACAAAGACCCCCAAAGGCTCCTTCTTCATAGTCTCAAACCTAAGACCAAATCTTATAAGGTAAAATTTACTAGAGATAAAGAGGAAAACAAATTAGTCCAGATCAGTTATTTTAGCAGTAAGAATAATGAATGAATGAATGAATGAATGACTAGTAAAGAATTCATTGAATCCATCATTACCTAAATAAAGTGTAAATCTATTTCTTACAAAATAAAAACAAGGATGATAGTCGCTAACACGGATATAGCTCTCACAGTGGCCGGCACTGGGCTCAACACTGTCCCATGATTGTCTCATTTGAGCTTCACAATAACCCTGGGACGTAGGTGCCATTGTTACCCTCATTTTACAAACGGTTTAAATGACTTGCCCAAGGTCAGATAACTAGTAAGTGTCTAAGGTCAGATATGAACTCAGGTCTTCCTGACTCCAGACCCAGTGCTCCAGTCACTGAGAACTCCCTGTGCGGAAATGCCATTTACCATAACTATTTGATCTTTTACATTCTTACATTTACATGCTTACACAGTTGCCTGAGGTGTTGACAGGGTCAGTAGGTGGCAGGGGCAAGATTTTAACATTTCATTTGGCCTCTGAAGCCAGCTCTTTCTCCAATATGCCACATGAACTCATAATATTACATCCAACAACCAAATGCACAAATAAAAGATAACAAGGGAATGACTAGATCTAAGACTTCATCTAAGGTACCAAAATGAAGACCCGAGCTTTCTGTGTACTGTCGACATGGTACCAATCAACAACAAATACAAAAGGGCAGTCAAAACTCTGAAGCTATCTTTGGCTACAGTAAAAGCAGCATGGGATTCAGAGCAGGGGAGCTGGGGAACCCATTGTCCTCTGCACTGATTGGACACATCCAGACTGGAGCTGGCACTTCTAGGCACAGCATTTTACAAAGAAGCTGGATAAGCTGGAGAGTATAACCAGGAGAATCCTGGGATCAATAAAGTGCCTTGAGATTGTACCGGATGAGCATTGTTTGAAGGAAGAGAAAGGCAGACTGAGAGGAAATATAAAAATTGTCTTCAAGTATTGGAAAGGCTTTCGTATGGAAGATAGATCAGAATTGTTCTACTTACCTGCAAAAATCAACTCTTAAAAGCAATGAGAAAAAAAAGGTAGGGAAAGTCAGCCATTACTATCACCACCACCACTAACAACAGCAATACCATCACCACCAACACCATCACAACCACCACTCCCAGCAAATCACCCCAATCAACAACACTTCCTGAGCTGATAGTAATGTCTTCAGAAGCTGGAAGACTTACCCTTAACAGAGGTTATTAATCAAAGGCTGGGTATTCACCTCCCAGGTGTTTCCAAAAGTGATTCTTTTCAGGAAAGTTTGGAACTCGAGGGTCCCTGAGGTCCTTTCATAATCTGAGCTCAAGAGATTCCATCATGCTAAAAACTCTGGGAAAATTATGGATTCACTTGTCACTCAGCAACTAATGAAAATTTCATTATGATCCAGACACTGGGCTAGGCACTGAGGAGGCAAATCAGATGAATGAGAAACTCCTCACCAGAAACTTCCATTCCAAAGAGGAGCCTGGTTCAGAACATGACAATGATGAAGATGAAGAAGAAGGAGGAGGAGGAGAAGGGGGAGTAGGGGGATGTGGTGGCAGTAATGATGGTGAAGACTAACATCTGTAAATCACTCAGAGGCTTCTAAAGCACTTCATATTGGCTCTCTCTTTTCAGTTTTTCATCCTCCCAACAATCTTATGAAGCAGTTGCTATTATTTTCCCCATTTTATATATTAGGAAACTGATACTGAGTGATCAAGTGACTTGTCCAGGGTCACACAGCTAGAAAGTCTCTGAAGCAGGATCGGATCTCAGGTTTTCCTGAGTGTTTAATACGTTTCTAGTCCAATGTCCCTGAAGCCCAAATCCCTATGGCTCTGATGGCACAGCACCTTAACCTGTTTAGACTAGCTACCACCTTTATTTTCCCCACTTCTAGTGAATTTTAGGGTCTTTTGGCTGTATAGACATACTCCAAATGTGGTACAATGTGCTGACAATGCCACATTCAGACAAAACAGGTCACACCTGCCTATTGTCCCTCACCTCACTAAACTCTCTGCTAATGCACCTGGGTGGCCAGGCTTTCCCTGAGTTCAAATCTGGCCCAGAGACTCACTAGTTGTGGGACTCTGGACAAGTTATTTAACCCTGTTTGCCTCCATTTCCTAATGTGTAAAATGAACTGCCAAAGGAAATGGTTAATCTTTGCCAAGGAAATCCCAAATGGGGTCATGAAGAGTTGGCCAGGACCGTGCAGCTACCTTTGGAAAGTTCGGAATGAGTGGATACATTGAGCCCAGTCATGGCACCTCCACCCCAGCTTCATGTTCTGACCCTTTGACTCGGGCACATTTCATTGTTTCATCACCATGTAGCAATGACCTTTCAATGAAGCCCCCCCCCCCCCATTCCCCCACTCCCAGTTTTAGGTTAAAGGCTCGATAACTGTCCAGGTAAATTGCTTCTCGTTGCCCACCTCCCCTTATTTTTCTTTTCTTGCTTTTTCACTAGTAATCATTCTGTTGAAATTACTTTGCACAACTTTTTGAATATGGACTGAAGTCCCACAGGACAGATAGGCACCAAGAGACTGCAATCATTAGAGATCACAGATCCATTTGTGCACAGAATCAGTCACTACTTAGGAGTCAGTCCAAGTGACTCCATTTTCTCCCTTGCCATTCTATGAAAGTGCCAGGTGGTTCATGGGGATGGCCCTCTGAGTACATTTCAGTCACCTGATAGGTGAGGGAGGAGCTGAGATTTGGCACTGGTTCATGCCCCTTTGGAAACGTGTGCCTGGCAGGACTGTCTTGCTCTTCTTATGAAAGTTGCCTATGGTTTGGTGGTTTTGCCTTGGAAGCTATAATAAACTTTAAATTTTCTCTTTCCTGGCTTTGCTGCATTATTGAGGCAAGGCCTGAACAAAGATTTTCTTTTAACATTTCTATGGACTTTGAATTTACATATCTGAGCCACAAGGTACCAGCACCCCTCCCCTAACTTTGCCCCAAAGAGTTTAAATGCCCTGAGGGCAGGGCCTCTTTTCTTTTTTTCTACTGTTTCTGTGCTCAGACCAGGCCAAGCCCTTAGAAGCTGGTGACAAGAGCTTGGCTGATACCAGCACTTGTGGACACATGACAGCCATGACTATATTCCAGTCTATTACCCACCTGGTCAAGAAACTGGCTTCTGATTGCCCCTTGAGCTGGACCTGGGTTTGCAAATGGGTTTGAGCTGCTAAGGCTCAAACCTAGCCAGATATTGCCTCTTTCTTCGCTGGATGCCTCTGAGTGGGCAGAGGGAGGCCTCAGGCTTTTATTTCCCAGCCTGGGCCCCAGGGGGCCATGAACATGGGCCTCTGGTCTTTCCTTCTGCTCCTTTGTGCTTTCCTCCTCTCCAGTGAAGAAGTAGAACAAGCTATGATTCTGTGAGCTTTGAACATCCTAACAGAGATGAGGCAGCTGGAGGGCAGGCCAGGCTCTGCAGACGATCTAGTTCTATAAAGAGAAAAATCTTGAGGGTCCTGCTGGGGCTAGAATAACTGTGGGTTGGAGGCAGCCAAGATTGAGGGACAGGCACCAATCCACTGTCTGTGATGCAGTTTCAATGCGATGGCCAAGGCTTTGTGGGAAGAGCTCTAAGGTTGAACCCATGCTCCCCAGAAACCAAGGGGGCACAGGAGAGAGTATCTGCTTAGGTGTGGGAAGGCAAAGATTTGTAACTTCTGTCCTTGCCATAACTTCTCCTTAAATATCCCCTTACTGTTTCATTAGGATACATACCATTCCTTGATGTAAGCTAATTGCTGTTAATTGGTTACTCCCTAGAGGGTATTGATGATATTAAGGTGATTCTAAAGATCCTTTAGAATTAAAAAAAAAAAAGATACTCTTCAATCTCTGGTAGCATTATAGAACCCTGAGGTAGAGATGGGAGTTTTGCCCTAGGTACCTGATTCACCTGTGGGAATTGGGATAAGAAGCCCAGACCTAATAAGGGATGAATTTGTTTTAGTGAAAACTAACACAGTTCCTGGCAACATATAGGAGAGGGACCAGGGCCATGATTTCATTTGGATAGAGAATCCCTCTACCCATGCAGGTATGAAATTCATAATCTCCAAAGGCTTCAATCACACAGTCAGTGTGAGTCAGAGATGGGAGCTCAACTCTGGCCTTTCAGGCTTACAGAATGCCTCTCTAGATGGGCAAAACCATCTACCATATTGCAGCCTCCTCGTTGTATAAATGAGGGGAGTGAAGTGCATTTTTCAAGAAATTCTGGAGCTTCATAGAAAGGTCATCAACCTCACTCATTAACTTCTAATGCCCAGGCCAATCTGAAGAGTATGCGATTGCAAAGGATGGAGTTACATTCATGTGAGTGTTCTATGAAAATCCATACAGGATTCCAGGCTGGACAATCAGACCAATACCCTGTGCAGATTAGACAGAAGTGACTGCCTTCTGTAATAAGGCAAAGGGAGAGTCTGGTTCCTAAGTTTAGTTAGTGACACATCTGCTCAAGTTTCCACATGGGTCATAGATAAACGCTTTGCCTATGACAGGGTACGGACTGCATCCAAGTCCTATTCTCTACTTCAGAACTGAAGCTTAGAATAGAAGACAGAGAGTGCTAAGCTGCTAGGAGCCTAACTCCTGTCATGTGAAAACACAGCAACAAAGTATGTGCAAGGCATGGAAATTAAAGAGCAAAGTGCTAAAACAGTTTAAATGGGATTGGGAAATGGAATGGCTCGGCCAAATGGGCACATTGACATCTATCTGCAAGAACAAGACTTTTTTCCAGTTGAACTACATGGGCTGACTCCCAAGCAAAGGTCGAATTTCCCCAGCATATTATCATTGTCAAAGTTGTGGATGAATGACCTGCCCAACGCCCTTTTGTTCAAAACATAGGAAATGAATTAGATGGAGAAGATGGCAGTGTAGCTCTGTCTACTGAACATGACTCAATAATTCCTAAGAGAATGTGGAAGAAAGTATGAGGTTAACAGAGCCCCAAACCTCTCACCAAAGGCTGGCGCAGAAATTAGTTTATCAACTGGATGGATCATAAGGGGTTGGTAAGACATGGAGGGAGACAATACATTTTAATTAGCAATTGGGTTTTTGATATAACAATCACTTAGCAATCAATACATTTTTCCACCTCGTTGCCAAACTATTTTCCTTCTAAATCAGACAAGCAATAGTTAATCACAATTATATCCTATGGTTTTCATACCTTTCCTATCCTGACCCTACCATTCCAGCCTGAATTTGTGGTTTTTTTTCTTTTAGTTTATATCCCCTACACCCAGCATAGTACATATACTTGGTGCATAATAGAGGCTAGTTGACTGGTTGGCTGACTGACTAGTATAGGTATTGGTGCTGAAGATGTATAGATTACATGCCATTCTATCTTCATAGAAGTATGCTTTGACATTAGTCATTTGAAATTATTTTTTACATTATATCAGACTCAAATTCTGTTAAGTGTTTATATCATTCCATGCCTCATAATTATGTACATTGCTTTTTGCTTGTGTTTTGTTGTTTTTTAGCAGTTTGTAGAAGGCTTTTAATATTTCTATCATTTCTAGTAATTATTTTAATAGCACAAGCATCATTCAATTACATTCATATACCACATTTTCTTGAACCATTCCCAAGTTGAAAGCTCATAATTTGTTCCAAGCTTTTTGCTACTACAAATAGTACTGCTATGACTATTTTAGTACATATGGGATCTTTCTTTCTGCCAATGATCTTGAAAAATAAAGCCAGTAGTGGGTTTACAGTATCAAAAGTTATGAAAAGTTTAGTAAATTTTCTAACATTTCCAAAAAGTTTTCCAATTGGACCAACTCAGAACTCTATATTTATGCAAGTCTCTTTCAACGGTACCGCTAACACTAATAGATTTCACCTTTGATCATCTTTGCCTGTTTTATAGTACAGTATATACCTCAGTTTGGTTTTGATTTTGACTTCTTATATAAGTGCCTTAGGGTTTTTTAAATATATATGTCAATGGTTTATATATTTTCTTATATAAAAAATATCTGTGTATGCCCTTTGACTACTTATCTTTGAAGAATACTCTAAATTTTGTTAATTTGTGCTGGACTATATTCCCTTAATGCTCTCTTCTCCATATCTCCAGACATGTTCATTATTCCAGCATGAATTAATTTTCTTTCCCTCTTTTTAGCAGAGAAGCACATATATTTTCCCAATCAATAACTATTTCTATTTCTTGCTGCATTGAACTTGTCTACGTCAAAAGGTTGTGATTTGTTATTTTACTTGTGAACAGGTAACAAAACCTCCTTCTTTCTTTTTGTTGTCATGACCTTGATAGTCTTATCCTTTGATTCCTCCATATAAAATTGTGTTGTTGCTGTGGTCGTGGTTGTTTTGTTTTTAAATCTAGTTCTAGTATCTTGGTTACTTGATTAGTATAGCTCTAAATAAGGAAATTAGATAGAGTCATATAGTCACTTTTCATTATGTCCCAGGCCAACTGTGAACATTAAATATTTCTTTAATTGTTTCAGATCTGTATATGCCTAAATTCTGTGTAATACTTCGCATGTTAATATGTAGATATGTTATACATTTTGTAGTTAATTTGAGGGAAGTATCTCTTTTCCCTCTTTTATTATTATACTTTGTGTGTGCTAAGACCACAGAAATGTTGACAATATACTTTGAAGTTGTTTTGTATTCTTATGTTTAAGGCAGATAGTAATGATTTAATTGGTTTCCTTGTTGTTTATTCCAGACTGACTAAGAAAACCATTAAGCTCAGAATAGAGATGATATTTGCCTCCTTCTTCTTGATGTTAATTCCCTTTGAGTCTTGGTTTGGACCAGGTACTTAGCACTTTCTGCTCCCTCTGTCCAGGCATATCCATTACTCTAACATGCCATATCCATCTCCTGCCCTGAGGGGTGCTGGATTTGGAATCAGAGGACCTGAGTTCTAATCAAAGCTCCGCCACTCCTCATGGAACCATGGACAAGTCATTTCACATTTCCATTTTTCAATTTTCTCATTTGTAAAATGAGGGGGTTGAGCTATATGCCATCTGTGACCCTATGGTCTTAATAATAGCATCTATATAACGCCTACTGTGTGCTGGGCACTATGCTAAGAACTTTATAAATATCATGCTCTCATTTGATTCTAGCAACTGTCTTACAGTGTATGTATGCATGTATGTCCTCCCCATTTTACTGCTGAAGAAACTGAGGCAAGCAGAGCTTCAATGTCTTGTCCGACCACACAGCTGGCAAGTGTCTGACTCCACTGGAATGCAGATCTCCCTGACTCTAAGCCATGTGTTCCATCTGCTGTGGCAGCAGGCTGTCTAATCCTACTTCTACTTAGAGAAAAGTTCAGAATTGCAGGCCGAGGGGCTCCTTCCATAACTTCTGTCACTCCTAGAACCTGGATGACAATCTTTTAAAGTCCTGACCCCAAGCAATTCATCAAGAAGCAATAGATAGAAAATGTAGAACAGAGTTGCGTGTTGTGATCAAATAAAACTTACAAGAAAGTTAATCTGATGGGTATTTAATGATGGGCGTAATCATTTCTCACTCATGGTAATTAGGCCTAATGGTAATCAATTCACAGAAATGACTGTAATTAGGGTCACTTTGACACTACACAGACCAAAAGGCATCCCTGTGGTCAGCTCAGGGAAAGAAGCTGCTGGTGGTTGAAGCAAAATGTCCCCAGCAGAACTTAGCTCAGCTGCTTGCCTCTCTGAAATGCTCCACAGACTGGGCTGCTGTGTCAGCCCTCCCAGCTGCCCCTTAAGACCAGCTAGGTGGCCAGTGAACATGATCTGGCATGATGCTGCCTGAGATGGCCTTGTTACTTTCCTCTCTAAGTTCACAACTACTCAGTCTTCCTGAATCAACATCTCCCCACACACCAAGTCACACACATACACAAAAATGTATGCACACAGAAATACATATGTGCACATAGACACATTCATGCACACAAATGTGGCCAAATGCATGTGTACACACATACAGATATACACGCAAACATGAATACTCACATGTACACCCACATGTGCATACATACACCCCAAAAGAGGTCATTATCTTCTGTTCCAAAGGACTTAAGTTGGCCATGACAATTGCCCAGAGTTCAGCTTGTGCTTACCCCACTGGAATCCCTGTATGGTACTCTTGTGGCTCTGCTTTCAGTCACACAAGCCTTCCTATATCTCTCTGAATTCCACGTGTTTCCCATTTTTTACTTTGAAGTGATTTTTGCTGACACACCCATGCATCAACTGGCAGGCACCTGTTTTGTTAGCTTTGTGTGTGTCTGGCTTTTATCAGTACCAAAAACCTAAATGCTGCTCTAAGTATGGGCACTTCTCTTCTTGATTTTCCCTGCTTGGTTTGTTTGCCCATTAAGCAAGTCACTGTCTCCAGGGATGCAGGGAGTTTAGTGACCTCTCCTACAAGTCCAAGGAAGGTTGAAGAACCCCAAACCTTCCAATCAGGGGTGCCACTTCCAGAGCTGCTACCTCAGGCCTCTGATTCCTCTGTTCTGGCCACAACACCACGGGCCACCTTTAGTAGAGATGATCCTTCGGAAATTCGGCTCCAGTTTTAACTCTGAGTAAAAAGAATGAGATAAATTGAATGTTAATCATGCTTCACAGCTTAAGACACTTTGTATTCACGACTTCTTTTGATCTTCACTACAATAGCATGACATAGTTTGTACATGGAGCTCTAGTCACTATTGTACAAATGGCACTACTGAAACTTTGAGAAGTTAGGTGACTGGCCCAAGGTCACACAGCTCACCATCAACAAGATTTTGTGCTTTTGAGACTAACTCTGCTTATCAGACACAACATTCTCTGTGTTCCCCACTTTCTTCAGTCTTATCTGACCTCAGACTTTATACCAGCAAGGTGGCCCTGGGTGATTCACTTAACCACCGTAGGTTTAGTGTCCTCATCTGTAGAATGGGGACTATAAGGGCACCTGGCTAATGGGTTTATTGTGACGATGAAACGACTTTGTACCTGCAAAGTGCTTTGCTAATCTTAGAGCTCTCTAGAAATTTTAGGCAGCAGCAGCAACTGCAACTGCAACAGTAGTAGCAGCAACAGTGGTAGTACTGGAGGACAGAGAGAGGGAGAGAGGAGAAGGAGGAGAAGGAGCAGGAGGAGGAGGAAGAAGGAGGAGGAGGAGGAGGAAGAGGAGGAGGAGGAGGAGGAGAAGGAGAAGGAGGAGGAGGAGGGGGAGGAGGAGGAGCAGGAAGAAGAAAGAGGAGGAGAAGGAGGAGGAGAAGCAGGAGGAGGAGAAGGAGGAGGAGGAGAAGCAGGAGGAGGAGGAAGAAGAAGAAGGAGGAGGAGGAGGAGGGGGAGGAGGAGAAGGAGGAGCAGGAAGAAGAAGGAGGAGGAGAAGGAGGAGGAGAAGCAGGAGGAGGAGGAGGAGGAGGAGAAGGAGGAGGAAGAGAAGCAGGAGGAGGAGGAAGAAGGAGGAGGAGGAGGAGGAAGAGGAGGAGGAGGAGGAGCATCTTACGAGTAAAAGTTCTAAGCAGGGTTTACAGGGAGGATGTTTGAGAACATGCTAAGGGGGATAAGGTACAAGTGATCCCAGCTGGTCTGGGCCCATCTCAGGAATAGTGACAGAGTGTGTGCTCACTCATGGTAAGAGAACTGTGTCCTCTTTGTGATGGGGTTGATAAAGGAAAGAAAGACAAATGTCTAGAAGGGAAGGCAAAAGCATCACTAAATAGAAGTGGGCAGAGTGCTGCACTGGGAAGCAGAAAGACCTAAGTTCAAATCCTGCCTCAAGCATGTATGAGTTTGGACAAGTCTCTGAGCCTCAATTTCCTCAACTGTAAAACAAATTTCTTGGGCTGGCTGAATACATATACATGCACACACACATGCACACACATGCATGCACTCTCACACACATGCACATTCACACATGTGTGTGTTTGTATGTATAAATGGGTTCATGGGTCCCAATTCGTGACCCCTGATCTGAGCCAGCCCTCACCCCATCCATACATCGCCCCATCATTGTGGTGTTTTCTTGAGAACCTCTGAGGATGGAGAGAGCTCACTATCTAAAGAGACAGTTGTGTTGCTGCTACGTCCACCTGTCAGGAATGTTGGCCTCTTCTCCTGGCTCTTCCCTCTGGACCCAAGAAGGATGGGTCTGCTTGCTCCTCCGGATGACAATCATGTCATCAAGGCTAAGTGCTGGGAAAAAACAGAGAGGTGAAAACAGACCCGGCCCTCAAGGTGCTTACATTCTAAAGAGAAAACCCGAACAGGGCAATCATCAAACCCAGTCTTCTCCAGGCCAACATCCCTTGTGTGCCTTGTGTGTCACACAGTGTGAGCTCAAGGCCCTTGCCCTTGTGGTTCCTTCTCTGACACCCTCCAGTTTATCATTGCATAGCAATTAGCCCTCAAGCCTTTATTAAACACTTACTGCATACTCACTACCCATGAACTCACCACAGCCAGTAGAGAGTGACAATCACCTTATTCCTTCAACTGGCCAGAAACAGACACAATGATTCTGAGTTTCTTAGCAAAACTTGATCCCTGCCTTTAATTATTATGTGGAAGGAGAGTCCCCCTTCCTCATCGTCTCCTGAATAACCCTCTGGCTCTGCCTGCTTCATGGACACCCTTGATTCTGGCCTACTTCTTGTACTTTTATGCTTTGTCTGGCCTACATTTATTGCCTCCAAGACATGGGCTAATAAGTTCTAAGATAGATTTTGACAGCTCACAAAATTAGAGACATGTTGTTGTTAACCTAAAAATTGGATAGAACGCTATTACACGTCAGGTGCCAGGAATCGGGGCCAAATCCCAAAGGTATGGACAGGGGGCTGCTGAGAGTCTAAGGAGTCCAGATGGAGTCTAAGCTTACATCCAGTGAGTGAGTAAAGCTGGGGAGATCAGCCTCTGCAGCCCAACTCCAAAGAAGCTGTGAGCAGGTCACATGGCCCCCGACTCTTTCTGTCTTTCACAGGTCTCCAGCTGTCCAAGTTCAGTCCAGCCTTTAGCTGACTTTCCAGAAATTTAGATAATTTTTAGCTAATTAGGTTGCCCTTAATTCATGAAATTTCAGTAGCTCCAGAATGCAAGAAAGAGTTCTGAGCTTGGGGTCAGAGGCCCTAGCTGGGTTCCAATTCTGACTCTGCCATTGACCATATGTGAGACTTCAGACAAGTTCAAGTCTCCATTTCCCCAGGGTTCCCATGGGGAGCCCCATGAGGTAACCGCTCAGACAGCTGTCTTCTGGCTTGAAAACCCCACTCCTGGGACCAAGGGCATGCTCCTGCATGGCAGCCCATCCTGCAGGTGCAAGCTCATGTTTCCACTCAGGACAAATACAGGCAAAAGACTTTGCCTGAAAGTATGGGTCTGACCCCATCACAGCTCTATAACTGGGGCAGTTCTTAGGATCATGGCCTTAAACTGGAGAAAGGACCAGAGATGCCAAAACAGCAGCCCCTTCATTGTGACCAAAGAGGAAAATGAAGAAGACCAAAGATAAGTGACTCACCAAGATCTCTCACACAGAAAAGAGCAAAGTCAGAATTGGAATCCAGGTCCTCTGACTGCAAATCCCCTTTTCACTGTTACACATTGGGATTCTACCTCTGTTTCCTCATCTGTAAAATGGGAGTGCTAATATTTGAGCTTCTTACCTCCCAGGATTAGTGTATCTGAAAAAACCCTATTTAAATATTAGAAAGCCATACACTTTGCACTGGGTCTGGAGTTCCAATCCAGCCTCAAATCCTTTCTGGCTGTGTGACCCTGGACAAGTCACTTCATTTTGATGCCCCCATTTCCTCTTCTGTAAATTGGGGACAAAACCATCTACTTCACAGCACTGTTGTGCAGATGAAATGAAATAGTGATTGTAAAGTGTTTGGCACAAAGCCTGGAACATGCTAGGTACTGTGTGCATGCTATTATGAGCTAACAGAGCAGCCAGATTTATGGTTTAACTTGGAGGGAGTCACTGGGTCCACAAATGTGTGAGTCATTTAACAATGGGTCCCCTGTCAGAGCACCCCTTCCCTCCACGGGCTCTGCTTACTGTGCCTGGGGACTCCCCCCTGGTGCCCCCATGTCCCCCTTCTGATCTCGATCTCCCCAGCTGCCTCTCATTGAGGCTAGACCAGCCCTCTGGCTACTAAATTAGAGACTATCTCACCTTGACTCAGCTGTCAAAGCCATCTTCCTAAAGCACAAAGGTGAGCAATACTCTGCCCCCAGCAAATTCCAGTGGCCCCATCACCTCCAAGATCAAGCAGCAAATCCTCTGTAGGACATTCAAAGTCTTCTATAGCCTGCTCTACACACACACACACACACACACACACACACACACTCTCACACTTGCACACACACTCATACACACTCGAACACATATGCATGCACACACACTCACACATACACACTTGCATACACACTTACACACACGCACGCACACACTCACAATGCACACTTGCACACACACATGCACACACTCACACACACTTAGACACACACAATACACTCAAATTCACACACACTTGCACTCACACACACACATACACACACCCCTTTATAGTCTTATTATACCTATCACTCCACCACATGCTCTGGGAAACAGTGAGACTGCTCTCCAAGCTCTGGGCGTGCCCACTGGCTGCCCCTTATGTCCTCCTCTCTGCCTCTGACTTTCCTGTATTTTTTCACATCTTGGTTAAAGTCCCACTTTCTATAAGAAGCCTTTCTCACTCAGTTCTCCTCAGTCCAGGGCCTTCCCTCTGACATTATCTCCAGCCCACCCTGTCCACAGCTTATTTGTACATATTGGGGCTGGTTCACTTTCACTTTTGTACCCAAGAATCTCTGACAGAGCCATGGCATGGTGATATCAGAGCCATAATTCCCCATCCTAGGCCCCAGCTCAAATGCCACAAAGGGAGGAGCAGGGTCCTTGGCCCTTGGCACAGTAAAGGCCTCTGGTGTATTACCTCGTGATGGGAGATAGAGACTTCTGGGCCAGAGGCCTTCCTATTTGGTTCTTGAAATATAATAAGAGTCACTGGGGAGAAAACAATCTTGGACTTAGCAAGAGAGGACTCCATGTACTGTGCAGGGAAGGAACTGGGAAAAGCCGTCGTCTCCTAACTTATCTAAGTATTCTGGGGCTTTGCGATTTGAGAGCGGCTGTGTCTTTACACTGAAGGAGTGGAAGAGATGATCGGTGCCTTGGAACAAAAAGCTCAGCTGACCCATCCTAGCTCTGTTCCTTGTTCACATCATTGAACTGAGAAGTGCTTGGCCATCGGAAAACACCAATACTGGGCCGTACTTTAATAAAAAAAAAAAAATGAAAGGGACAAGATAATTGTACAATTAATTATAGATTATTCAGCTTGACCAGAAACAATACTGAGGCAGATGAACAAGCCATCAGAATAGCTAGAGGAATGAGAAATTAGACCGTGTCCATTTAATTGCTTTCTCTGATAGTCTGAAGAGCAATAGAGATAAGGGGAAAGCCAATGAGCCAGGCCCTGCATTTCAGGAAGGCCTGTAAGTCTAGTTTCCAACACAGTGAGGCAAGCAAATGCAGGGGCCGCCCAGCGATCTGGCTGTTTATTCCCCCAAGAGGCTACCAGTCAGCCACATCCTGGAAGAGAACTAGAGGGTGTGCTGGGTCCTTATTGGGCGTAGCTGAGAACCAAACACTTCCCACTTCACTGGGGTCCAAAGGCTTTACAAGCCTTGAAGTCCCATAGAAATAGGAGAGGTGGAACTTCACCTTTGCCTATCTATGGTAGGTACCAGGACAGGTAAGGGAGCAATTCATCAGTAGCGTGGAAAGATTGTGATTATCTGAGCCATCCCCCAAAACAAGGTGAAGTGCAATAGGGACAAACACAAAGGAAGACTGCTACCTAAGGGACTCAGAGAGTGCTAAGATTGGAATTGGGCAGACCTGAGATCAAATCAGGCTCAAACATTTATTAGCTGAGTGATCCTGGACAAGTCACTTAACTCCTGACTCAGTTTTCTCATCTGTGAAACTGAAATGATAATGACAGCTTCCTCCATAGTCATTATGAGACTCAAATGAGAGAATATAAGCATAGGCTTTGCAAACCTTATAGCATTCTATGAATGCTATTGGCGAGGATGGTAATAATCCTTAGGTTCAAGAGAAAAATAAATTAGTGGGCAAAGGGGGAAGCTCCTTGAGGTGAGATTGGCCCAGAACACGTGAAAAAAAGGATCCAGAGGTCCGAGTGGTTCAGAAATAAAACTGCTCTGTGCAGAATGTGGTGCCATTTTAATATACAAAAATAAAACAAAATGCCCTATCACTGAAGGCATTAACTAAGCCAAATCCAAAGAAAACACCAGAAAATGATCATTTTTTCCTCTACTGAGAATGAAATATGCCTTTGAGAGACACTTTGGCCAGTATAGGAGTATTTCAAGAATCACATAAAGGAGAGGGTTGTTTTGATAATTTTAAGAAATCAAAATAATCCAGATGAAAAATAAAGTCAATGAAAAAATCCCAAAGTTGTCATCTTTGCTTAGGACCAGAAGGAAAGGTTTAGGGGTAAAAATGGTGGAACACAGAGAGAGTAACTTCAGTGAGGTACTTGACTCATTCTAGAAAAATCAATTTTAAAAATCACTGAAATTAGAAGAAAAAAAGGTGAACTTAGCAAGAATACAAGAGGACAATCTGCCCAAAGTGTGTTCTCTTATTCCTTGGCTCCCCCATGGGCTGCCTCTGCCGTGATCTGGCTTAAGAGTAATAGCTCACACACACACACACACACACACACACACACACACACACACACACACACACACAATTTCAGTCTAAAAGCTGTTTGCCTCCCAGTACATTGACATCAATGGCCCAAACAGGACTTTGGGCCCCACAGGGTCTGTTTCACAGGTGAGGCCTTTGCTGGTAAGGAGCCGAGTTGCTGGTACAGCCTGGGTCTTCTGGGCTGGAGTCCAGACCTTTGTCCCTTTGCCAGAACCTGGCCTGCCAAGAAGATGTAAGCAGACAGCTGCCTGAGGGAAAGCCGAGCCCAAGGCCAGGTCACCTCCATCTTTCGTCCATTGTGACTCTTTAACACGCATAAGAGAACACCACTGCCACCAGGGCTGTGCTGGAGCCCCCTGAACCAGCTCAGCAGAGTTCACAGGGAAATGCTCAGGATGAGAATTCCCTGCAGAAATCAGAACTCGATTCATTGTTTTTGGATTGCCTAAGCATAAGAAAAGTGACAGCGGAAATAGGAATAACTCAGGTGAAATTCAGATGAATGCTACAAGTACATTTCTCTTTCATCTTCAGAGAACGAGTTGTTCAACATCTACCAAAACTCCGCTGACCAAAACCAGTATTGGCCTTTATTTGTTTTAAGCCTGAATCACGACAATGAGCAATGCCATCCGGTTGGATTAAGAGTTATCTCTGGAGGAGCCTTAGGTTGTCACTGGTGCCAACTTCCTCTTTGCAGTTCCTTGCAACCATGCAGCATCCCCTGGGTGAGAGTAATCTCCCTTTGGGACTGGCTGGTTTTCATGTTCCCATAGTCCTGGCGCTTAGCTCACTGCCTACTACATGGCAAGAGTTTGGTAAATGCTCTCTCCTCTCCCCTTCCCTCTTCTCATCTCCTCTCCTCTCCACCTCCTCTCTCTGTCTCTGTCTCTGTGTTTGTCTCTGTCTGTCTGTCTGTCTCTCTGCCTCTCTCTTTGTCTGTCTGTCTCTGCCTATCTCTGTCTGTTCCTCTCTCTCTCTCTCCTCTCTCTCTGTCTTATAACACTAGGCTATGCAATTCTGATCCAACCCCTCTCTGAGTTTCAATCTCCTCATTTGTAGAATAACATGGGAGTGATTTAGATACAGTCACAGATTTGGGGACTCTCTTGCTCTCAGGTGCCTCCTAAATCTGTAATTTCAAGAACATTTTGGGCGTGTGACTCCTAGAGTAGGTCCCGGCAGTCAAAGGTAGACCTAACAGTACTTACTTATCTGGTTCATTAAGATAATTCAGCTTGGCAACCCAGATGAGTCAGGGGAAAATGAAGCTGCTTTGTGAACTACCTAAAGAATGGCACCGAACTCTCCTGGCCTCGCAGAGAACCATGAGCTGGAATCACCAGGCCAGGAGGTTTTTAATGTAGTGATCATCACTTACAGCCCTCCTTCCCCCTTCACTTTCGTGCAAAATTTTAATTCACTTCAAGACCCACTTTAAAACAGACAGGGATGAAAAAGTCTTCCCCTTGTAAACTCATTTTTCCTTTACTGCAGACTGCATTGGAGCATCTCTCAAGCATCCAGGGTGGGGTTTAATGAATTATCTTAATTTTAAGATTCATTGACCTGAAAATTAAGAACAGCCAAATATTTATAGAATAGCAAAGGTGCGACCCCACCTCCATTCTCTTTGAAAAGAAAATGAGTTTCCCACTCTGGGGGTGGGGAGGGCGGGGGGGCGGGGGGAGGGTGTTTCAGAGGCCCTCCTTTTTTGGGGAGGAATTGATGATATCTTCCCCCTCTAAAGATTCATTTCTTCCAAAAAGTCTGAATATGTGCTGCCATCTACTGGGAAGTAATTTATAGTCTGGTCAAAATAAATCTGAACTCACCGATATTTTCTTTTATGTAACTAGAAAGATATCCAAACTTATGAGGGGTTCATATGTAGAGATACAGGCAGCAAATACACTTATTCATACATGTACAAATGTGTCCATATATTCATACATGCATATATGCAAACACATAAAATATCTGTATATACCATAGGCATTTATATGTATGTGTCTACTGTGCATGTACATACATAATATGTCAAGCCATGGAAACTGTATGAATACACATATATGGACAATGTTATGTCAGCTTACAAGAGCTTGCCATGTGCCAGGTGCCCTTCTGGGAATGAAAAGAAAAGGCAGAGATCCTGCCATCCATGAACTTATATAAAAATTATCAGAAGCTAATTTTATATGTGTATTGATATATAGGTATATGTGTGTATTCATATGTGAATATATGTATTCATATGTAAATATAAAATTTGTATCCCTGGTATCTGGAATATAGTAGGCATTAATAAATGTTTGTTAATGTACATAGGTATATATGTATATACTTACATTAGTTCCACGATTTTATTGGTATAAGAAATTTCTTGGGTCAAAACTTCCTCTAAAAATGGAGATCGACAGCCCTTCTTCCACGTGACGTTGCCTGGGCTTCTGAAGAGTTGAGGGAGCTGGTGTTTAAAGCCCTTTCATCTCCAGGCTCCAGAGCTGACATCCCAGGCTCTTTGGGCATTACTGTCCTTCCAGAATTCTATGCTCCAGTCCAGCTGGATTACTTATTCCAAGTGGCATCTTCTGTCTCTGGGTATGTGCCCATATTGTTTTCCGGGTCTAAAATGCATTCTTTCATCACCATCACCCTTAGGATGCTGAAATTCATGCAAAGCTCAGCTCATTTGTCCCCAGTAAAGAAAACCTATACTAATTTCCCATTTTATTACTTTCTCCCTTCAAATCTGCTTTGTTTTTCCTTATTCATGTATTTATCTTCTAAAACCCCATTAACATTTAAAGCCCTTGGGATGGTGATTCATCCTCTCCTTGTCCACTGTGCCTAGCATATTATCTTGGACCTACACTACCTTTAACAAGCACTTCTTGGACTGTGTACACACACACACACACACACACACACACACACACACACACTCACAGAGGAGTATTGGAGATAATCACTTTCCATATTTTTTGTATTTCAGTTTTTCACACTGAAATCATGTAGCCTACATTTTCTATATAGTATCTTTCCCTGTTACGGTTAAATGTCTGAAGAATTATAAGTGACAATGTGCACAGCAAGGATTTTCATCATCATCATCATCATCATAATCATCCTCTTCATCATGACAAAAATCAAAAGGTGAAGATCTCAGTAGTTGTAATAGATCAATTTCTTACCAAAAATGTTTTAATTACACTTTTTTAACATCACTGTCAGATTTGAGTCTGTGATCTCCAGAATAATTCCCCAGCTTTGTATATATCTATGTGCATATATCTATTCCTGGTGGGCAGGGATTATTTCACATTTGGACTTGACACATAGTTAGCATTTAGTAAATCCAGGATGATGGACAGATTGATAAAGTCCCTCCTTTATCCTAAAACTTCCAGATCATTGAAACTGGTCAGCATGAGCATCGTGGATACAAATTCTGCTTCTCATAATGAAAGGAAATTGATGAACAACGTCCTTGAGCTTCATCGGAATATCGTACATTGGGTCTGTTGTGATTCCATTGTTTTCTCATCATTTTTTTTTCATTGACAAGATTACAAATAATGCTGTGTAAGTGACTTCTGAGGGAACTCAGCAGGAATGACAATGAGGGCAACAGAAAACCAAAGATGCTGAGAAATGTTTCAACTTCCAAGTGGATCAATAAGACGATACAACAGCAAAGAAGAGGCTCGAACAAGCCAGTTCTCAGGGTGTCTGTTGGGCATAAAGGGAAGCAACAGCAATGATGGAGCAGTCAGAGCTGGGCTGCCCACCAGAGCTGCTTTCCTTTCCTTAGGTGGTCAGACCAAGACGGTGTCTCCTCCAGGAAGCTCCTTCAGACAATGGAATGGGAAGCCTTGATTTGAATTCAGATCTTCCTGACTCCAGCCGTTGTCCTACATATTCCAACCTTGGAATAGCTATGTGGAACTTGGAGTCAGGAAGACCAGAGTTCGAATCTTGGCTTGGACACTTATTTTTTGGATGTCCTTGGGCAAGTCACTTACCCTTCCTCAGATTCAGTTTCTTCATCAATAAAAATAGATATATTGGGTGGCTAGGTGGTACAGTGAGGAGAGCACTGGCCCTGGAGTCAGGAGGATGTGAGTTCAAATTTGGCCTCAGACACTTAACAAAAACTAGCTGTGTGACCTTGGACAAGTCACTTTACCCCAATTGCCCTCAAAAAAAGGCAAAAAAAAAGAGATATATTAAAAGCACCTATTTCATAGGATTGTTTTGCATATCCAAGCTCTCTAAGTAATTTATAAACGCTAGATAGTGGTTGTTGTTATTGTTGTTGTGGCTGTTACATTAAACTTCCCAGCTTCCTAACTTAGAACACATCCTGTCCTACCTTTTTGACACACCATTTGTAAGCTAAAATGAGATGATGGATGAGAAAATGCTTTGTAACCTATAAAGTTTTACACAAATGTAAAAAGGTTAGTACTCATTAACACTGCTTAATATCACATAATAATTGGCAAGCAATGGGTCCTTTCAATTAAAGCAAATTAAGAAGGCACACTGACATTCCACAAGTGAGGCAGCACTGAAACCCAGAAGGTGTTTACATTCTGAATCGTAGGATCCCAGGATCTGTGAATTAAAAGTTATCATCGAGATGGCAACAAAGAAAAACATGTGAGGGGAAAGTGGGCTCACACACAATACCCGTGTTCGCTATTCAGGTGAAAAAGCATGGAGGACATCATTTCAACATGAGGTCAGAAGCAGAAGAGGAAGAGAGAGGGGTAATGGAAGGAGATCCTGCCTACTGTGTCTGTGACAGTGAAATACGTAGAGATGGAGGCGAAAGGAAGGCCCAGAGGGCATCAAGCAGACCCTTTTGGGAACCCTTTTGGGAGAACATGTTTAACAATTCCGTAGGATTATGGAATAAATGAAAGACCATCTTGTTCAATTTCCTCATCTTAGAGAACAGTAAACTGGAGTCCAAATTACTCCAGGGACTTGCCCGAGGTCACAAGATCATTGGTCCTCATCCAAGCTGTCTGTGTCAGTGACTCTGAAAAGCTCCAGAATCACAGCTCTATTGGGGCCATGGCGCCCAGGCCCTCTCATTTTACAGAGGAGGGAAACAGATCCAGGGAGTTAAGGTGGAAAGGCTAACGGGTTCTGTTCTGTCAGGCAGCAGAGTGGCCCAGTGCACAGCATCAGGAAAACCTCAGTCCACACTTGACTTCAGACACTTCCTATGGAGATGCCCATGGGCAGTTCACTTAACCTTCTCTGCCTCGGCTTCTAATGAAAACAGCCTCCCAGCGCTGTTGGAAAGATAAAACGGGAGAATATTTGTGAAGCACTTTGCAAACCATAAAGTGTCATAGAAATGCCAGCTAGTCATCATCATCACGGCAGGACTGGAGAGTATAAGAAGGTAGG
Organism: Gymnobelideus leadbeateri; assembly: GCA_011680675.1. Taxonomy (NCBI): domain Eukaryota; kingdom Metazoa; phylum Chordata; class Mammalia; order Diprotodontia; family Petauridae; genus Gymnobelideus; species Gymnobelideus leadbeateri. The sequence continues at coordinate 60,356 of WOXC01000539.1, forward strand.
GATGAATTGTAACTCACACCCACGTTGCTGATATTTTAGCTCCAGTGATCTTTTAGTTGGTTTCTACCTTGAACCCTAAGGCTAGTGTGGCTTCTGTTTTTTAACATGTCACCCTTTTTTAAAAATACATCGGGTTAGATGGTGAGACAATTCTCTATTTCCTCTTTCTCCCAAAGAATGAATTCATAGATTCAGAATATATATCTCTTTAGAGCTGGAGGGGAAGGGCAAAATCCTTGTCACTCCCATTTTGCAGATAAGAAAATTGAGGCACAGAGAGGTTAAGTTATTTGTTAAAAGTCACACAACTAGTAAATGTATAAAGCAGGATTTGGACCCAGCCCCTCCTGACATCTAGGCTCATGCCCTTTCTACCAGGCCATGCTGATTCTCTCATGCCCCTCCCTACCCAGCAACTCAATCTCCAGTCATTCAAAAAAAAAAAAAAACAACAAAACCCTGCATAACTGCCTCCTCACCTAGAAATGTTTCCATCCAGAATAGTGTGGGATGGAGCCAATCTTTGGAGGTGTGAGAAAATCACTACTGGAAGTCAGACATTAAGTTCTCTAATCAAGGTGTGTGGGATGGGGGTGTTTTCAGCCTATGTTTTATTTACACATGAAACTGTCCAATACTCATTTACAAGGCTGTGAAGAAATTTTGAAGAAAGGAAAGAAAACATGGCTCTCAAAACCATGGCGCTGCCTAGCCAGGAAAATCAGAGCATCATGGGATTCACCAAAGGAATCTTTGCAGAGATTTGGGCTATTTCCATCCTGAAGAGCTGATTTTCCATCTCCTCTCTAGTAACAAATGTTCCTTTCAAAACGAATTGTGTATTTTCCTTGTATACCTGTAGGCATGTTGGTTCACTCCAACAGAATGTAAGCGCCTTGAAGGCAAGGGTTCTGTCCTATTGTCTTAACAGCCCCAGTCTAACTGTCCTTTGCACATAATAGGTGGTTAATAAAATTAATGAATCACAGTAGAATTGGGTAAAATAATGACTAATAGATGTGAGAATTTGGTCCGATGCTTTTGGAGATGGTTTCCAAAGCTTAAAACACTTCAGCTTAGATAGTGGGTTCTAAAAATAGATTTCAGGAGCTCTTTGAATTGGATGAAATGTACATTTATTTGTTTGTTTGTTTGTTTATTTATTTATTTGTTTATTTTCACCAACCACCAACTCTATTGCAGTATTTTCTTCAAATACTTAAAAACAGTATTCTAAGAGAAGGTCTCTTCTTTTCACCAGACTTACTACCAAAGGAGGACATCACACACATTCACATACATGCACACACATGCACATTTATGCACTCACATTAAGAGCTCCTGCATTAGAAGATCTGAGGGTCCTTCCAGCTCCATGCTCTTATCAGTCTATCAATCAGATAATACCTTACATTTTTATTTACTAAACACTTACCCTGTGTCTGGTAATGAGGATGGAAATCAAAAACTGGTAGTTCTGGCCTTTAAGAGGCCTTGGCCTGGAATCAGGAAAACCTGATCTCCAATCGAGCCTTAGATACTTCTTAGCTGTGGACAACGCTTCCGCCTGTATCAATCTCCTCACACTGCCCCCGCCCCCAAATGGAGATAAAAATAGTGCCTACCTCTCAAGATTGTTCTGAGGATCAGAGAGATATTTGTGAAGTTCTAGGTCAATGCTAAGTATTATTGATAGTACTTTTAAAAATCAACAAAAGAAATTTTGATACAAAATTCAGACACTTTCAAAGGGGAAGATCTTGTTCTGAGGTAGAAGTTCCATTAAAAACTGACCACAAACAGAAGGAAATTCAGTTGTTCCTTTGGAGGAAAGGCATCATTGCTTATGAGTTTTACTGACTAATTGCATTTAAATTGATTAGGGACAAGACAGTTGTTTGAATACTCCAGAGAGTTAACAATGATAAAGAAACAAGTCTTTTAATTTTTTAACTCCTAACAGAGAAGATGCATTTTTTCCCCAAAACAAAGAACTTTTTCTCAGCCTATATGGAGACAGTTCTCCCTGCACACTCATTCTCTGGCACATTTCATTTGCTATAACTTGCAATCAAGCTAGAATGTCACCATTTTCAGAACAAAATGGTTTGCAAGTTTACATAGGATTCTAGCTAAATCCATTATCCAATATCTTCATTTTAGGCAGCATTAAAGGTGAACCATTTTTGGCCACGATTTAAAAAAAAATATCATCCCAAATGATGGAACTTGGAACATCATCTAAAGACGTAGCTTAAAAAGTCATAGGGACAAATATTGGTCTTTTGAAATGAAATATAATTCCTAGGTTTTCCCAGACCTAGATTAAAACAATCTCATCCTGTCATTTATAATAATGATAGTAACAAGCATTTATATAGCACTTTAAGGTTTACGAGACACTTGAGATAAAAAAAATAGAGGTTGTTAAGGAAGATTGCCCTGGATATGTACTCACTCTTTCATGATCTAAGATAGTAATGGGAAATAGGAAATCTGCAGGAATAATTTTAAAATACAAATAAAATACAAATACAAATAATCCATTTGCTCCAATCTCCTCCAAAAGCAAATATCCCAGGCTCCATTGGAGGGGCTAATAGGCAGCACCTACCAACTAACAGGTTGGTAGTAGAGAGGATGAACATTTAAATGAAGCATCTGGAATTTTCACTCACTGGACAATTAACCACTGACTGCTTAAGAACTGGTCAGAGTTATGCTATGTCTGTAATGGGAATGTAAATTTACGTTGTTGCCATCTTTCTACAACTGTATTGTGTAAGATCTTCCCTGCCCCTAGGTTAAGTGCACCTGGAGCCTGTGGCTGGAGCCTTGTTTTTAGGAGATACAGCGTGATTGGGCAGTGGGTCGAGAGGGTTGTTACATTCTCTGAGCCTGGAGAAGGCTACATAAATCCTAATGTGAGGCTTTGTTTTGGGGCTCACTTTGAGAAGTGCTGTGTGATTTGACCAGATGATACTCTGGGCAGTTGTTGAGCCCCCCAGCTTTGAAAACCCAGATGTTGATGCTTCCCTCTCTGGTAACTGACTAGGTTTGGATGTGGTCAGACAGCTGGAAATCTGTCTACTGATGTTCCTCTATCTTCTTGTAACTTCTGCTTGTAACTTGTTTGTATTCTATGAAGTTTGGGGTGCTGACCTTTTCCCCCTGAACTAGGTAAATGACATGTTTGATTAAAGCAAGATTGTTAACCCATTTTGAGTTGCTTTCCTTTAGAAAAGCAGATCTAAGAACCTGTGTTGGCAGCCACTCTGGGGATGCTGGGGTGCTTGCTGCTACAATGTCATAATCCAAATGGGGGGTCTGAGGCACTCAGGGAGGGCTGGCACCTCTGCTGTGGGGGCTGTTCATCCACTGCTGGCGTCTGTGTGTCATGCAGCTCTCAGCTGGGGCTCCAAGAAGCTGTAACATGGGCAGTACCTGCACCCAGACCACTTCACCACTCTCACGTTCAGGTTCCTCATCTATAAAATGGATGCTGTTTCCTATAAATGTTGGGAGATTATCTGAGTTAATGGATGGGAGATGTTTTAGTAACTTCATGGGCTGTTTAAACTGATGACGATGATAGTGATGATGATGATGATGATGATGATGATGATGATGACGACGACGACGATGATGACTGACGACGACGACGACGATGATGATGATGATGATGACGATGATGATGATGGCCCTATCTTGCACTGTGACCAAGGAAATGGGTTTAGAACATTCCAAAAGCATCACTCTTGTGTCTCTTCCATGGTGATAAAAGGTAATATCAGCTGTACTCTTGCAGTTAATCAAAGCCCAGGTCAAGGAACACAAGCTTTGGCAGGCGCTCTTCAATGGAAGGACAGAGCAGCATGTCCTCTGTGCTTGAAATGTGCCACGTCCTCATCTCTTCCTCTTTGAACAGTCCAGCACATCACTGCCATCATCACCAGGTTTCATATACTCTTTAGGGTTTTTGCTGTGTTTTACAAATATCACATCCAGTCCTTACAACAACCTGGGAGGGTAGGTGCTGTTATTATGTTCATTTTATCTATGAACAAACTGAGGCACAGAGAAGTTAAGTGACTTGTGCAAGATCACATAGCTTTCCTAGGTAGGATTAGAATCTGAGTCTTCCTGACTCCCAAGTCCTGGTCTTTCTCTGCTCTGCTGCCTTGCTGCCCATTTCAGGCTTAGCTCAGGTGCCTCCTCTCCTCATATAATCTAGTAGCTAAGACTCCTAATTACCTCACATTCCCTTGTATTTACTTGCCTCTGTTTACAGATGGTGTCAAAAGTCTACACACATTATAATGCTTTAATAAGGCCTAATATTGCACTGTGGCTTTTGGAAAACCCTGCACACTCTGTCCTCCAAGAGAAAAATTTTCACCTGAAGGACAAAGATGAGTCCATTTGTCCCTTTGTTCTTCAGGCCCCAGCCCCATTTCTGACACATTTCTGTTGCTTAGTCAAACGTTATTGAGAAATCGACGGACAATGGCAATGGCAATGGCAATGGCAATGGCAATGGCAATGGCTTCCCTTTTCGACTTAACGCCCCAGAAGCAAGTTCCTGGCTCTTGCTTAATTGAAGCTCCTTTTGAGCACCACTTGGCCTGCCCCTCTGTGAGCTAAAGGCTGCCTCTAAATGTGAGGACTTTGTTGCAGCGTATTATGCACCTTAAGGCAAAAAGAAAAAGAAATGTTGACCACCAGTGACAATTACTAGAGAGTCTTCTCTGAAGTTCCCTCCCTGTGCTCTAGTTATGATCAATTTCAGTCTTTAAACACCCAGGATGCTTCAGGAGGAGAAGCAGTATCAGTCTTCAAAGCATTAATTATTTTTCCCTCTTCAAATTTATAAGTAGGATACATTTTGTTCTACTTCCTCCTCCTCAAAACCAAACAAAAAACATTCCTTAGATTCCCTCTTTGGAAGTGGCCACAGCAAAGATGTCCTTTATAAGCCTAATTCACTGGAGCACATATGTCTGACTGGCAGGCACTACTTGTATATGGCACTGTCCATGTCTTTCTCTTTGGTGCCAAGTGTCAAAACCTTGCTTGGACCCAAAGGTTGTAGATTGGGATGGAAAGAATACCAATTATGATATCAGAAGGCTTGAGATCAGCACACATCTCTGACATGTTTGAGCTATGAGATCATGGGCAAGTCTTCTAACTTCTCTGGATTTTAATCAATTTCCTCATCCGCTTATTTTATAGTTAAGAGATGTGGACAGTGGTACCCACACAGACAAAATCTTTGGTTCTTGAATCACTTTTCACATGTAATTAACTGGGGACACAAAGTTCCAAACAATCTTTGAATTCAAAGAGCTTCCATTCTCCTGGCTAACATGCCAACTGTCAAAATTCCTACTATGTCAATATTTCCTCGGATGCTTGAAGCTCTTTGTTGACACATAACAACACGGCTGTAGCACAGCTGGCCTTCCTCTTATACCCAGGAATGAACACCTATACACTCCATCTTGTTCATGATGCTCCTAGTCATTAATGACCATCATTCCTCTGCCTCCATCACTCAGTGATTGCTTTGATTCTTCAGAGGCTTTGGCATCTTCTCAGCTATCCAGGCTCACTGTGGAGGTGCCATCCCTGGCTTCTCCCCTCTTACTCACCTTTCCTGAGAGCCAATCCATCCACCAGCCTTGCTGAATTTACCTTCCTATTGTTTCCCACGTACACCCTGTTCTCAATCCACTGCTCCTGTCCTGGGGATGCCTGTATCACCTCCCACCTCACTGTGGAGACAGTTGCCTACTGTGCTCCCCCTGCCTCCAGTCTTTCCACATTCTAGTCTCTCTTCTACTCCCCTATCCAAATTCATAAAGCACCTACCTCACTCAGCACATGCAGTGACTCCCTAGTACTTTCAGGATCCATGGCCTCTTCCTTTCCAATCTGCTTGTGCCTTATTCCCCAAGTGGTGGCAGTAGTAGAAGGAGCAACAGCCACAATAAAATCCAGCTTCTTGACTGCTTTGGTTATTTACCATTCATTCTTTTTTTGCATGTATTTATTTACAGGTTGACTCCCTGTTAGAGGATATGCTCCTTGAGGGCAGGTGCTGTGCTTTGACATTCACAGTATTTGGCACATAGTAGGTGCTTAAGAATTGTTTATTGGCTGGATAACAGTGACTCAGGGCCTACTATGTGCTGTGTACTTTGCTAAGCACTTTGATTATTTGTCATTTGATCTTCACATCAGCCCGTGAGATAGATGTCATTGTTACCATTTTACAGAGGAGCAAATGGAGTCAAACAGAAATTAAGGACTTACCAAGGTCAGTAACTAGTGAGTTACTGAGGCTCACCACCTCTGAACTCAGGCCCAGCACTCTACTTGCTGCACCCCGGTTGCCTCTCATAATTGTGGCGCCATCGCTGTTGTTCCCAGTCTCTGCATTGTCACTGCCTCTTTCTCACATCCATAATTTTCTTCCTCGTTATCTCATTCCCTGGCTTCTGTAAAGTGTCAGCAGTAAACCCAGCTTCTGTAAGAAGTCTCTCTTGCTCTCCTTGAATGCTGGTGTTTTCCCTCTGAGACCACCCCGGATTTATCCAGACTCTATCTGATTTGTACATCATTGGTTGTGACTTCCCCATTTAACCAGTCACTACACATTACTAAGTGTCTACTGTGTGGCAAGCTCTGTGCTAAGCACTGGAGATGCAAAAAGAAGCTGAAGTCCAGCATTTGCCCTCAAGGAGCTCACAATCTAACAAAAGATAATATACTATTATATACAAAGCAAGGTATCTATAGGATAAATAGGACATAATTAGCAAGGGAAGGCACTGAAGTCAAGAGTTATTGGGAAAGGCTTCCTCTAGAAGGTGGGACCTTAAGCCCAGAGGTTGACATGAGGAGAAAGAGCATCGCAGGCATGAGGGACAGCCAGAGAAAATTCTCAGAGCCCAGAGATGGAGGGTCTTGTTAATGGAACATCCAGGAGGCTGCTGTCACTAGATCAAAGAAGTACATGTTGGGGAGTGAGGACAGAAAAGGTAGGAGGGGCTAGGTAATAAGGTAATAATAGGTAATAATCAAATAACAAATGCTGAATGCATTTGTTATTTGATACTTGGAGGCAATGGGGGGAGGGAACTGGAGTTTACTGAGTAGAAAAAGTAACATGGTCAGAGCTAAGCTTTAGGAAAATCTCTTTATTTCCTGAACAGAGGATGAATTGAAGTAGACAGAGATGTGGGCAGGCAGACCCACCACCAGCAATCGCAAGAGTCCAGGCCTGAGCTGCTGAGGGGCCTACCCCAGAATGGTGGCTGGGGAGACAAGTAACATTGGATTGTAATCTCCTTCAAGGCAGTGACTGGTTTTGCTTTCCATTGTATTGCTAGAGCTTAATTTGGGGCCAGAAATACAGCAAGTGCTTAAAAACGTGTTGACTTGACTTGGGCACTTCTTCCAACTCTGCAGATTTCATCCTGTCTATACTAGTCCAACTGGATCACCTCTCATCAGCAGCCTTCTAAAGCTATGAAAGCTGGCAGAATAATTCTGAGAAGTGCTACTGCCAGGGCTGAGCTGACTACAATCCAAGGGACTAGGAATTGAGGAAAAAATAAAAAAAAAAAACAGAAGTGAAAACACAAGGGAGCAAGGAGATTGTAACATTGCTCGACAGAGTGGGGATAGATCACACTGCACTCAGGCAGCAGCTTCTGAGGTCACTCTCCATATATATTCTGAACCTTGAGCCCTTTCTTCACAGTGGTCAAAGTCCAATCTTTATTTAAAGCATTGGTTGAATCCTTGAAATTGAAGGAAGTTGAACACCTATGCATCATCCTGGCATTGATTTATTTTCAGCTAAAATATGGCTCTAAATTTTGATGTGGAAATCACTGGGAGTTCTGGGCCAAAGATACCATGGAGATTCAGCCAATTATGCCACAAGCTAAAGACAAATGAAACCCTGGAACAATGATCTAGTTTTGCCCACAGTAGAGAGAGACAATTGATCAGAGCACTGATGTCATTTGCAACTTGCAAAGATTTATTTATTTTTTATCAGTAAGGTTGTGAAAATCATTTAAAGCTGTATGACAAATGGCCTGTTAGGAGGTTCCTAAAATAAACAACTCCATAAATGCTTTTAGGTACAATAGTAAGTCAGACAAGGGTATCTGGAAAGATCTGCCATGTGGAAGATTGGCCCAAGGGCAGAACTCAGAGGGGAGAGGCACCTGAAATTGCCACTGGAAGAAAGTTGAAGCAGGCTCAGGAGTTAGAGGGCTCCACATCATGGAGAGGCAGTAAGGAAATGGTGAATGACCCCTTGTGGGATCCAGCAGTGGAGATGCTTTTTCCAGTGGTGATGATGGTTCCCAGGCTTGCCATTTGGGTGGAGTGAAAGGGCCAATAATAACAAGTTGTGATATTTGTTCACATACTGTGACCTTTTCACACTTGATTTGGTATAATTGACTTAATATTAGGCACTTCTTTTAATGATGCTCCTCAGCAGGTTTATGCATCCCAAACCCTAGCAAAAATCTCTGACTCTCAGTCTCTCTCCTCTTTGCGTCATTCTTTCTGTCTCTATTTCTCTATCTCCTTCATTTGGCTCTCTGTCTCTCTCCTTTCTCTGTCTCCGTCTCTCTGTCTCTGTCTCTGTCTGTCTGTCTCTCTCTCTCTCCCGTTTGGAAACTTGTAAAACCTCTATATAGAACCCAACAATACGAATCGAGTCCCCAGTGAATGGACTGTATTAAGTTATTTGAAAAGAAATGAAGAAGATAGAAATAGATGTTTTGTTTTTGTTTTACCACGCAAAACTTGCAATCTAGGGTAATCTGATGAAGCACTTTTGATAATGGAGTGAATAGCGGAGAGTGTAGATCTAATTTAATTTCATCATTTTATGGATAAGGAAAGTCAGAGGCACAGGAGTTAAATGACTGTCCTGAAGACACCAACATAGTGGAATTAGAACCCTGCTCAGATTTGGAGCCCCAAGATTTTTAGTCACCATAATTATTTAATACATATACCAAAAAGAGATCCTTGCCCCCTTTGCCCACCCCTCCATAAATAAATAAGTAAAGATAATCCAGACTTTGCTTGGAAATTTCTGAAGATAAGAGACTCACTACTACCTAAGGTGTAACGTTACTGCATTGAACATTGCTAACTGAGAAGATTTTCCCCAATATCAAGCTTACAGAAATGTGATGTTTTGTAGGGTCTACCCATTGCTCCTGGTTTTAACCAGAAACAAAATAATACAAATACAATCCCACATGGTTACTCTTTTTTTTTTTTGCAACTATCAGAGACTTCTCTTCTCCGGGTTTCCTCCTCTCAATTCCTGGCATGTAACCAAGGTTTTTCATCCTTCTGGTTTCCCTGTTCTGGTCACTCTTCATCTTATCAATGTCCTGCTTAAACTGTGCCACCCAGTTCTGAATACAATACTCCATATGGAGTCTGACCAGGCAGAACACAGTGGTCTCATCTCTTTTATTCCTGGCAGTCATGACAGGAGCAGAAGATGAGTTCCCTGCTCTATTATTTGCAGAATCATCCCCTTTTTCTGTTTTGACAATCACTACAGTATTTGTCTTTTTCCAATCTTTCTATACCTTTATCATTTGTATTTTTTCAAAAACACAGGCTCATCAGTAACATTTGTCAGCTTCTTCCATAAGTGGTTGGGACTCTTCACCCACAAGGAGGAAACTATGGCTGAGGCATGCTGAAACAGACTTTCTGGCTAGGAGATGATTGACAGCTTAACCAACCTTGCTCATCAGCACCTCCTGGTGATGAGTGTATACAAGAAGTGAAAAGCATAAGAATTATGGTGGTGTGAGTGGGTGGGACTCTAGAATGTTATGTTTCTGGGGATCACTCAGAAAAAACGACAAGGAATTCATGTCAGTGGTAATAATTCAGGAATAGCCATGGTGACAGAGTGCTCACACAAAATGTTTAAATTTTAATGTTTTCAGTGTGAAGCCTATATGCTTCCTTGGTCATCTTTAACGTAAGAATTAAACTCAATAAGCATGTCCTAAAATCAAACTTCTAAGGCAGACTTTAGTATTATAAGTGGAAATAATAGTGCTTGTTTTACAACATTCTCAGGTTGTGATTTTCACAGAAATGATACCCTCTTCAATCTTTGTCTTAGATTTGCAGGGGAGGGAGGCCCCAACCAGCACCCAGACTGGGCCAGATCAGACTTCAGATGAGTGAATGACCAGAAGCTGTGGCAGTTTCCAGATGATTCAACCCATAAATGGCAAAGAGAAAATAAAAGGTCAGTCAGGAACTCTGTTATAAGGGTGAAAAAACAGCAAGATCCAGCCCCTGTGCCCCCCCCAACCCTGGGGTGAGAACTGGCAGGAGGCGAAGAGGTGCCATGTGGCTGCTTTCAGAGTTCCTGACTTGCAGATTGTAGGGGACCAAGTGACAATTCAGACCATTCTTGATTTGACCTGCTTGGATCACTATCTTAGTCTTGGGTGGCGGTCCTGAGGTGTGTGGACAATGAGCCAGAGCTTGTGGGGACTGTAGAGAGGGCACCCAACTAATAGTTCTGGAAGCTCAAAAACCACAGCAATTTGGGACAGAGCTCTCTCCATTTTGTAAGTAGAGTTCTACCATAACAAAGAGCTCAAAAGTCAAGTAATTGTCAAGATGAGGAAGCACAATCAGACCATACAATCCTTTTGGTGGGACAAAAAAGGATCAAAGCGTGGAGCTGGAGGAGGACAATGAAGTCAGAACTCCTGCATTAAAAGCTTCCAAGAAAAATATCAACTGGTCACAGGCCATGGAGGAGCTCAAGAAGGATTTTAAAAATCAAGTAAAAGAAGTAGAGGAAAAATTCGGAAGAGAAATGAGAATGATACAAGAAAATCATTAAAAGTCAGTCAACAGCCTGCTAAAGGAGACCCAAAAAAATTCTGAAGAAAATAACACGTTAAACAGTAGACTAACTCAAATGGCAAAAGAGGTCCAAAAAGCCAATGAGACGATTGCCTTAAAAGCCAAATATACCAGATGGAAAAAGAATTTCAAAAGCTCATTGAAGAGAATTATTCCTTCAAAATTAGACTGGAGCAATTGGAAGTTAATGAATTTATGAGAACTCAAGATAGAAAAAAATTAGAAGGCAATGTGAAATATTTCATTGGAAAAATCACTAATGGGGAAGAAATAATTTTAAAACTATTGGACTAACTGAAAGCCATGATCAAAAATAGAGCCTAGACACTATCTTTCAAGAAATTATTGGGGGACAGAGCCAAGATGGTGGAGTAGAAACAGGAGTTCCTCACGGCTCCCACTTCCAACTCCTCCAATTCATGTAAAAAATGACTCTAAACAAACTTTGGAGCTACAGAACCCACAAAATGATAGAGAGAAGTTAACTTCCTGCTGAAGACAGCCGGGCAGACTTGCAGGAAGGGGCCAGCACAGCCCTCTTGGAGCCAAGCCCAGCCCCACTTGAGCCTGAGGTTTTAGCCTCAGGGAGGCCACAACCAGCCACTGGCTGGAGGGAGTTCAGATCACCAGCAGCTGTAGCAGTTTCCAGAATTATCAACCCATAGATGCTAAGGACAAAGTGAGAGGTCAGTTCAGTGTGGATTTTTGGAAACTGGGAGAACTGGGATCTGGCCTTTGCCCCTGAGGGAGGAATGGCTGAGATATGGCAGCTGTTCAGCCACCACTGCAGAGCTGCTTCAGAGCTCCTGGCCTGCAGATTGTAGGGGGCCCAAGTGACCAGTCTGAGGGGTAATCACTCTTGCTTTAACCCACTTGGATCTGGATTGCAGTCTAGGGTGTAGGTCCTGGGGTGTGTGACCACTGAGCCAGAGTGTTTGGAGGCTTCAGAGGGGGCAGCCAACTAATAGCTCTGGCAGCTGAGAAAATCCCAGCAATTTGGGACAAGGCTCTCCATCTCTGGAAGGAGAGTTCTACTATGACAAAAAACTCAAAAGTCAAGTAATTGAGTGGCAACATGAACAAGCAAAAGAATCAAAGCAAGCACAACAATCCAACTTTAGACTCCTATTTTGGGTACAAAAAGGATCAAAGCATGAAACAGGAAGAAGACAATGAAGTCAGAACTCCTGTACCAAAAGCTTCCAAGAAAAATAAGAACTGGATATAGGCCATAGATGAGCTTAAGAAGGATTTTGAAAACCAAGTAAGATAAGTGGAGGAAAAATTGGGAAGAAAAATGAGAATGGTGCAAGAAAATCATGGAAAGCAAGTCAATAGCCTGACTGAAGAAAATAAGACCTTAAAAAATAGACTAACTCAAATGGCAAAAGAGGCTCAAAAAGGCAATGGGGAAAAGAATGCCTTAAGAAGCTGAATTTGCCAGATGGAAAAAGAATCTCAAAAGCTCACTGAAGAGAATCATTCCTTCAGAATTAGATTGGAACAAATGGAAGCTAGTGACTTTAAGAGAAATCAAGATACTATTAAACAGATTCAAGCAAATGAAAAAATAGAAGGCAATGTGAAATATCTCATTGGAAAAACCACTGACATGGAAAATAGAATAAAAATTATTGGACTACCTGAAAGTCATGATCAAAAAAAGAACCTAGAAATCATCCTTCAAGAAATTCTCAAGGAAAATTTCCCTGATGTTTTAGACCCAGAGGGGGAAATAGAGGTTGAAAGAATCCACCCATTACCTCCTGAAAAAGATCCCCCCAAAAAACTAGAAATATTATAGCCAGGTTCCAGAATTCCCAAATCAAGGAGAAAATATTACAAGCAGCCAGAAAGAAACAATTTGAATATTGTGGAAATACAGTCAGGATAACACAGGATCTGGCAGCTTCTACACTGAGGGATTGAAGGGCTTGGAATATGATATTCTGGAGGGCAAAAAAGCTGGGATTAAAACCAAGAATCACTTTCCCAGAAAAACTGAGCAAAATGCTTCAGGGGAAAATATTCAATGAAATAGAGGACTTTCAGGCATTCTTGATGAAAAAAAAAGAGCTGAAGAGAAAATTTGACTTTTAATTACAAGAAGCATGAAAAGGTAACCAGGGAAAAGAAATCATAAGGAACTCATTAAAGTTGAACTATTTACATTCCTATATGGAAAAATTATAATTGTAACTCATGAGGCTTTTCTCAATATGAGGATAAGAGGTTGTATGTGTATATAAATATATATGTGAGTGTGTGTCTAAGTGCATACATTTATACATAGACAGAGGGCACAGGATCAGTTTAATAGGAAGGGATGATATCTTAAAAATAAAATTAAAACAGGAGAGAAGAATATATTTGGAGAAAGAGAGAGGGAGAGATAGATTAGGGTAAATTATCTTATATGAAAGAGGCAAGAGAACAGGAAGGTAAAGTGGAATTTGTCTTAAGGAGGGAATAACATACACATTCAATTGGGCATCTTCCCTAAAGGAAAGCAAGGGGGGAGGGGATGAGAGAGGGCTGATAGAAGGGAAGGCTGATTGGAGGAGGGGGTAGTTAGGAGCAAACACTTTTGAAAAGGGAAAGGGTCAAAGTAGAAAATAGAATAAGTGGTGGTGGGATAGGTTGGAGGGAAATAGAGTTAGTCTTTCATAATATAACTACTATGGAAATGTTTTGTGTAACTACACATGTACAACCTATGTTGAATTGCTTGTCTTCCCAGTGGGGGTGGGGAGGAGGGAAGAAAGGAAAAACTATGGGACTCAAAGTTTCAAAAACTAAATGTTAATGTATGTGACATGCAACTGGAAAATAAGATATACAGGCAATGGGGTATAGAAATGCATCTTGTCCTACTGGAAAGTTGAGGGGTGGAGGGATATAAGAGAGAACAGATTGGGGGAAGGGGTATTTAGTAGGCTCACTATATGCAGTGGGGGTAGGGGAGAGACTGGGAGAAAAATGTGTAACTCAAAATCTTGTGGAAATGAACATTGAAAACTAAAAATAAATAAATAAATCAGAAAAAAAAGAGTTGCAGGGTATGCTTGTTCATTAAACATCTGAGCAATTCCACCTCCACCCCCATACGACTTCAGATGGAGGAGGCAGAAATGAAGAGATTAATGAAGCAATTCAACAAACTGTTCAAAAGTCCACAAAAAAATAAAAACCAGAAAAAAAACACATTAAAATGGCCTTTCCTGTTGACAGCTCTATGCATGTTTAGTGCTTCTGAGAAACTGAAATAAAACTTGAGATAAAGCAAGTCAGCACTAAAATGTTCTAAAATGGAGGGAGGGCAGGGAAGGCAAAGAACAGTCCATTCTGGAATTCCACAAGGAGCCTGACTCTCTCTAATGTCTAGATTCATCCTTGAGACCAAGTGACAATAACTCCTTCAGTCCACAGGGGGCCATTATATGCGCAGGGAGAGGAGAGTCCATTAGCAAGAATTGTTTCCACATTTGGTGATGGGTTCAGATACTATGCAATAAGAATCTGAACTAGAGGTAATTTTATGATTTTAATGAGATTGTGGAATCAAGGCTTTGCCTGTAATTGAGTGGAGGAAGAGGAAATGAAAACTGGGTGATCTCTGTTGGATGTTGCCATCTTTCTGCACATTTTTAGAGAAAGTGGTAGTGAGGAAATGGGAGGGGGAGGTTTTAAAGACAGTAGCAGATTTGAGCCAGTGGGGGGTAAAAGATGAAAGTCTTTCAAAGGGAGGTTCTACATAGCTGAATCTGACAGTTTCCCAATACACAATGTGTCCTGTTAGTGAGGCATTTACTTTATTTTAAATGAATCTACCTTTGAAAATGCCATGACTAGGAAATGATGTTAGGTGCATTATAAGTTCAAGCTATAACACCTTGAAATAAATCCAAGTTTAAATTTCTCTCATATGCATGTATACCCATAAATGTACATATATGCATTTTTAACATATGTTTACATACATATATACATGTATACATATGCTTATATGCATATGTTCACATACTTGCTTGGTTGGGCTGAAATCTATATAGATTTTTTTCTTCTTCCTCTCTCTCTCTCTCTCTCTCTCTCTCTCTCTCTCTCTCTTTCTCTCTCTCTCCCCCCCCCCACCCTGAACTTTTTGAACAGTTTTACTGGTATCTTTAATTTCTCCACTATGGTTAGTGAGTTGTTCACCAAGAAAAACATTCACTTAGAAAGTACTTTAATAGATCAGAAGTCACTAATTTGGTGGAAATAGAAACCAGCAGTAGAGATCCCCAAAAGTTCACAGAAAATAGCCAGCAATAAAAGACCTGGCCTCCAATGTCTATGCATAAATACACAAAGGATGGGAAAGAAACAAAAAAGGTCTGGAGTTTGGAAAACATGGAGACAAATTTGACCTTGTAGCTGTCACAGAATCCAAGTGATGGGACTGCTGAGTGGAGCAGGGTTGTGGAAGACCAAGCATCAGTGATGATGTGATCAGGCCCATTCAGTGAACCTTTAATTCTCAATACCCCACTCAGGGCACCATGATAAGTGCTGGGCCTCCAGTAGGCAAAGCTAGCCCAAAGCCTGTCCCCAAACCCTGCCCCATCTGAACCCAACCTCTCCTGACTATCATTCTCTAAAGCATGTGGTTACCATTTTATCTATCCCCTTGGAATAGTATGCTCTACACCCACTCACCCTGTCTATAGCCTTTGGCCCTTTAAAGACTATAACTCCTTGAGGATAAGGATGTTTTTTTTTCTTTGACCTTCACATCTGGAGTGCTTAAAATATATTTAATAAAAAAAATATTGAATTGACTTTTTCATGATTCTGGAAATATATTAATGAAAAGAAAGTGTGGCCCAAGTACAGCACCCCCTAGTGGCATGCTCACCTTTGGTCATTCTGATCAATCGCAGGGACTTGCCCCCTGGAAAAGAGACCATGGACAGAGAGATATTTTCTCCCTGTCTCCTGGGAACAAGGTAGAAAACTGAGCATGCTGAGACACTCTGTCTGATACCACCAAGGTACGACTCATTACTTGGTTGAGCTCCCCTCCCCCAAACCCTCACTCTTGTTGGATAATGAGCTGGAAAAGTGGTTTATTAAGGCTGTGGGTGGATCTCTTGGAGGCGAAAATTGAGAATATGAGACATGACTCCATTTCAGGCTGGAGGAAGGAAAGGCGCCTTCCCTGGCCCAACATAATAACGGGAAGAGGTTCTCTGTGGACTTTGATTGTGCAACTTTGTGCCAGAGCTCCCTGGCTGTCTTGTCTCCCTGTGTTTTTTCTCCTCTTGCATCAAAAGCTCCTGGGAGGTCACTGAGTAAAAAGGGAGTGCAGCAGAGGTTACCAGGGTGGTAGTGGGCACAACAGTGGTGGGAACAGGCTAGCATAAAGTGAAGAGTCACTATCAGAAAGAACATGAAGCCATGGGAAAGCAAAGCCCTCTCCTTGTGTTTGTGCAAAGGTGAGACGGAAAATGGCTAATTAAGAGCCAGGCGAAGAAGCTGTGCCCAACAAAGCTTGAACTCTTCTCAGTGATAATAAGCTTCTGGATTTGGATCCATTCATTCTACAATTATTAATGCTCAGTACCCTTTCTTCTATGCCAGAATAAGCCATTTTCGATACTTGATTTGTGTTATATATTGGGTACTTCCTTTTCTCTGTTTTTAGGGATGGGGTAGGGAGGCCTAGACTAGAGTTAAAGCTATATTTGTCTTTCTGGATCCAAGGTTGGGGTAGAGATAAGCCCTGGGGGTAGAAATAAGCCCCTATGAATTGTTATTCATATGTATTCATACGTCCTTTTCAAAGTCCAATGGCATCAGGAATGAGTGATGTCTTGACTTGCTTATGAACTGGGCAAATTGTCAGTCTTACTGTCTCAGAATCATCAAAATCGGATGATGATAAAAGTCAGGACAACAGAGGATGGGCTGGGATACAGTGGATAATGTTGGCTTCTTTGATGCCTGACCAACCTCCAGGTGCTTCACAGGACTTGCTTTAGCCACTTTCATGGCTGTTGGAATCAAGTATTCTTATCTGCCCATTCTGCTGGGAGAAGTCCTCACATGCTTGGTGTAGACAACCCCTAACTCACAGATGGGCTTAAAACCTATGGAGTGACAGGGGAGAGTTTGGTGACAGGTGGAAGCCAAAGGTGAATGAGCAGCCCTAAAAAGAGCTCAACAATCCCTCTGCCATATACTCCAACCTAAAATAAACTACAAGGAAAGGTAAGCAATCAGCACTGGTATGGTTCATTGGCCCCACTCAGGCTTAGCTACGTGGGCAAGACAGAAGAATAGCCACTAAGATATGAGCTAACATTTATATGATGCTTTCAGATTTAGAAAACACTTTGCATTTCTTCTTTCCTTTGATCCTGACCTATGTCCTGTAATAGCAACATTATTATCACAACTTTCTGACTGAAGAAGCATTGAGAGAAGTTATGTGTCTTTCTCAGGACCCCAGAGGGAGAAAGTGACTGAAGCAGAAATGAGATCCATGATGCCCAGTCTGTCGCTTTTCCCAATGGGCCCAAGGCCAAGGAAGCCTGGTCATGTGATTACTTGGAAGGTCATGAGAATTTTAGGCTAAAGGCTTGGGTTACTTACTAGGCTAAAGGCTCTGCTACTTACTGACCATGGGAAATTAGGTGCCATCTTGTTGTTTGGAATGGAACTGAATTACATCTTATAAGCTCTAAATGTATACATGTTCTAGAACCGAGAGAGAAAATGAGAAATGAGATGATCATAGCATTAGAAATGGAAAGTATGGCAGAGGTTAGCTATTCCAATCTCTCCACTTTATAATTAAGACACTTGGATCCAAAGGAATTGAGTGATAGTCTCAAAATCAGTTCCCAGAGAACTTAGCTGGAATATGAGGCCAGGCCCACTGACTCCACAAACAGAACTCTTTCTATTTAAGCATACTGCTTCTGTGTGTGTGTGTGTGCGTGTGTGTGTGTGTGTGTGTGTGTGTGTGTGTGTGTGTGTGGAGAGAGAGAGAGAAAGATAGAAGAAGAAGAAGAAGAAGAAGAAGAAGAAGAAGAAGAAGAAGAAGAAGAAGAAGAAGAAGAAGGAGAAGGAGAAGGAGAAGGAGAAGGAGAAGAAGGAAAAGGAGAAAGAGAAGAAGAAGAAAGAGGAGAAGGAGGAGGAAAAAGAAAAAGAGGAGTGGAAAAGGAGAGAATAGTGTCAGGAAGATATGAGTTCAAAAATGGCCTCAGACACTCATTAGCTGGGTGACCCATGGCAAGTCTTTTAACCTCTGTTTGCCTTATTACACTGAGGAGGGAAATGGGAAACCACTCCAGTATCTTCAGCAAGAAAACCCATAAAACAGTAAGGTCCACAGAATCATGAAGAGTCAGATACTACTGGAAAATTGCAAAAAATAAGGACTCGATAAATATTTGTTTTTACTAATTCACATATCAATTCTATTCATGCATTGCCTAGGAGAATGTATTGTAATTGGACAGTGCAAGTTAATAGGGGGGGGAAGTTAGTGGTCCAGTTTGGCTAGAATATAAAGGGAATGAATGGAAAGAGGGCAAAACAAGCCTGGAAAGGTACATTGGGACAGATTGTGGAGGACATTAAGGTCAAGGCCAAGGTGAGTTTATTCTTTAGGCAACAAGGAGCAAGCAATGATTTTTGAGGAGCAGAGTGACATTCAAACTTGTTCATTGGAATGATTAATCTGCTAACTGAATGAACAACATGCCAGAAAAAGAGAAGTTGGAGAAAGAGCAGCCAGTTAGAGATTTACTATGAATCGACCCTAGCAATGACGGGTGTCTAAAGGGATGTATCAGGAGTGAGAGCACAAAGGAGGAGAATTTTCAGAGAGCTCTTTTGGAGGCAGAATCAACAGACATGATGATTGCTTGGATGTGGGGAGGGATAATGGAGTAGGAAGAATCAAAGATGGTAATAATACAATAGAAAGATTTCCATTTGGCTAAAAAGGAAGGAAGTGCAAAAGGAAAAAAAAAGTCACCTTTTATTGACCATTTTCAAGGACATCTTTTCCAGAAGTCTCCAGGAATGGAAGGCTACTGATTCCATCTTGAAGCTCCAGGGGAGATGTGGAAGAAAAAATATTTTTGTATCCTTACCCATCTAATGATGGAAGAGGTCAGACTTTCAGTCACTAATATAAGGGTCTCCTGGGATTTTGAACATAAAGATACTATTAAAATATTAACTTCAGGGGGGTGGAGCCAAGATGGCAGAGTAGAAACAGCTCATCCAAGCCACTCTGCCCCCAGATTCCCCCCAAACTATGTAAAAGGGGACTCTGAACAACCTCTGGAGCCCCAGCACCCACAGGACGACACAGAGAAGCTAACCTCCCGCTGAGGACAGCCCAGCAGCCCTGCAGGAAGGACCAGCGCAGCAGTCTGGGAGCTGGCAACACGCAGCACACAGAGCGCGGGGAGCTGAGCCAAGCCCAGGTCCATGTAAGCCAAGGCTTTAGCCCCAGGGCGGCAGGGCCAGCAGCCAGCTGGAGAGATCCCAGAACACCAGCAGCTGTGGTGACTCCAGAATTATCAACATAGACATGCCCAGGACAAAGTAAGAGGTTAGTGCCCTATGGACTTTGGGACCAGTATTTGGGGAATGCGACTGCTTCCTCCCCTGGGGGCTAGAAGCCACTGAGGAGACATCCCATTTTGTAGTTTTCAGAGGCAGCTCCAGCTCCTGGCCTGCAAATTGTAGGGAGAACCAGCAATCAGTCTTGGGGGGTAATTGCTCTTGCTTTAACCTCCCTGGATCTGGATTGTGATCTAGGGTGGAAGTCGTGGGTGGGTTTACAGCTTGCCAGAAACGGAAGTTGCCCCCCACATATTCGGGACGAAAATTCCTCTATCTGGCTTTAAAGCCATAGTGTGACAGCAAGCCCAAAAGTCAACTAATTAAGTGGCAACATGCCAAGGCAAAGGAAACAGAAAAATGCAACCCTAGACTCCTATTTTGGGGGCATAGAGCGGGAAAAGGACTGTGAGGTCAGAAGTCCTGCTCCAAAAGCCCCAGGGGAAAATATGAGTGAGTTGCAGGCCATAGAGGACCTTAAGAAGGACTTTAAAAATCAAATAAGAGAAGTGGAGGAAAAATTAGAAAGAGAAATGAGAAGGATGCAGGAAAAGCATGAAATGAGGGTCAACAGCCTGACTGAGGAAAACAACACCTTAAAAAATAGACTAACTCAAATGGCAAAGGAGGCCCAAAAGGGCAATGAGGAGAAGAATGCCTTAAAAAGTCGAATTTGCCAGATGGAAAAAGAATCTCAAAAGTTCACTGAGGAGATTCATTCCTTCAGAGTTAGACTGGAGCAAATGGAAGCTAATGACTTTATGAGAAATCAAGATGCTGTTAAGCAGATCCAAAAAAACGAAAGATTAGAAGGCAATGTGAAATATCTCATGGGAAAAACCACTGACCTGGAAAATAGATCCAGGAGAGACAATTTAAAAATTATTGGACTACCTGAAAGCCATGATCAAAGAAAGAACCTAGAAATCACCCTTCAAGAAATTCTCAAGGAAAATTGCCCTGATGTTTTAGATCCAGAGGGCAAAATAGAGGTTGAAAGAATCCACAGATCACCTCCTGAAAAAGATCCCAAAAAGAAAACTCCCAGGAATATTATAGCCAGGTTCCAGAATCCCCAGATCAAGGAGAAAATACTACAAGCAGCCAGGAAGAAACCATTTCAATATTGTGGAAACACAATCAGAATAGCCCAGGACCTGGCAGCTTCTACACTGAGGGATCGAAGGGCATGGAATATGATATTCCAGAGGGCAAAAGAACTGGGAATGAACCCAAGGGTCACCTACCCAGCAAAACTGAGTATTTTGTTTCAGGGGAAAATATGGTCATTCAGTGGAATAGAGGACTTTCAAGCATTCTTGAGGAAAAAACCAGAATTGAATAGAAAATTTGACATCCAGACACAAGAAGCAAGAGATGCCTGAGAAGGTAATCAGGGAAAAGAAATCAAAAGGAACTTATCAAAGTTGAACTATTTACATTCCTATATGGAAAAGCAATAACTGTGACTGATGATTTCTTTCTCACTATGAAAATAATGGAAGAAGGGTGTGTGGTCATATGAATACATATGTGAATGTGTGTGTATATGCTTACAGTTATATATGGATAGAGGGCATAGGTTGAATTTGTTGGGAAGGGAGAATACTCAAGGGATGAAATTATGAGGTGAGAGAGGAAAGTGGCAAGAGGAGATGGGGAGAGACAGGGTAGGGTAAACTATCTCATGTAGAAGAAGCAAGGGGAAGTGGTTGCAAAGGAGGGGGAGAATAGGAAGGCAAAAAAGGCAAAACCACATTCTCATTGAATTTGGTTCAGGGAGAGAATGACATACATACTAAATGGGATATCTCAACCTGCAGCAGAATAGGGGGAAGGGGGATGAGAGGAGGGATGATGGATGGGGGGGGGGCATCCTTGGGGGGAGGGGAGGTTGGAAGTACCCACTATAGAAGAGGGACAGGATCATGTAGGGAATGGACCAGGTGGGGGGTGGGATGAGTGGGAGGGAATTATAAGCAGCCTTGTACAATATATCTACTATGATCATGTTTTGCATAGCTAGACATGTACAACATATACTGAATTACTTATCTCCCCAGAGGGAATGTGTGACAAGGGAGGAAGGAAATGGATCTGAAATTCGAGGTCTTAACATTCAATGTTTCAAATACATATAAATACTATTATTAATACTCTTCTGCTTATAATTGGGAGATAAGATGTGCAGGCATTGGGACACAAAGATACACCTTCCTCTAATGGAAAAGTTGAAGGGGGTATGGGAGAAGGTATGGGAGAGATTAGATTGGAGGAAGCGATATCTTATGGGACTGCTATTCTGGGAGGTTGCGTAGGGGAATAACGGGGGGAAAATGATTGTAACTCAAAATCTGGCAGAAATGAATGATGTAAAACAGAAGTTAATAAAGCATTTGTTTAAAATTAAAAAAAATTAGAAAAAATATTAATTTCAATTTTAACATGCTGACAGGTATAATTTTTCAGCAATTATTTTCAATAAAATATCAGTCTCCAAAGAATGGAAGTTGAGGCTCACCCAAGGAAAATGGAGGCACGTAATGCGTATGGGCAGGCTGTGACACTTTGCAAATGAAGAATTCTTTCCAAGAAATAATGTAGACAATATCGGCAGAAAAATGCATGGTCATTCTAAGACATGGTCTAGTCACATAGTGAGTGACATCTAACCAAAGCCTTAAGAGCCTGAATACAACAATTGGACACACAAAACAGAAGACAAAGCAAGAGAGGCTTCAAGGGGGTGGACAACTGGAGTAGACTTGTGGGGAGCCCATAGAGCAAGCATGGTATTTTTCAGTAGGTAACTGAGAACTTTTTTGCTTCTTC
The DNA here is from genome assembly GCA_011680675.1 of Gymnobelideus leadbeateri. NCBI lineage: Eukaryota > Metazoa > Chordata > Mammalia > Diprotodontia > Petauridae > Gymnobelideus > Gymnobelideus leadbeateri. Next base: position 82,766 of record WOXC01000539.1, read on the forward strand.
TGTTGTACTCTGTCTCATTGGAGGCAGGGTGCCTAGGTGAGTTTACACATACCCTAGTGTAATGGAATATTTTCAGTGGTGCTTATAGGTATGTCCACTAATGAGCTGCTTCAGGAGTCAGGGGCAGCCCCAAAACTGAGGCTCTTTGGACTGAGGCTGGATGACCACTTGTTAAGAATGTTACACCAGGGCAGCTAGGTGGCGCAGTGAGTAGAGCACTGGCCCTGGAGTCAGAAGGACCTGAGTTCGGATCCGGCCTTAGACACTTAACACACACAAACAAAAACCTAGCTGTGTAACCTTGGGCAAGTTACTTAACCCCAACTGCCCTGCAAAAAGAAAAAAAAAAGAATGTTACACCTGAGTTTCTAGTTCAGGTGTAGGCTGAAATGAATGACCCTTGAGCCTGGAGATAATTTGATTGCACTATGAGATGAGGAAGTGTTTATTTCTTCTGGAAGTCTTAAAATAATCATCTTCTATTAATGTTAGGCTAGTATTTGTTATTCTTTATAACCGCACACACCCCACTTAAAGCCAACTATTTCAAGTAGTCATCTTTAAAGGGGGTTCCATAGGAGTAAGGAGCCAATGAAAGCAATCATTGTTATGTTGTCAGTTTCAGAACTTTAAGAAGTTGATCCAGAGTCTTTGTCAAAACTTAACAGCAAAGCAAGGATAAAGTCAATTGGGATAGATTGTACTAGAAAACACTGAATGGTGAATTGACGGTTTTAATCTATAGTAGTTAACCATACCTTTGTTATCTTGGTATATTCTTTGATGATGAAGTCAGAGAAAATGAGCTGCCTGAAATTCTTTATCTCAGCAGGTGTACTGATAGAATCTCTTTTCACTGAAGAGGTCACTGTGCCTGTCACCTCAAACATTGATACAACTAAGCATTAGCAGAATCCTCAAAATCCACAGTTCCCAGGTAGCCCAGCTTCAAGAAAATAGTCTAAGCCCTTCTATTGTCCAAATTTTTACTATCAGAGGCACACTGAATAGAAATTAATTCCTGTAGTCATCATTATTGTTACAAGAACTTTAAAATTTCCTTTGCTAGAAATGAATCCAAAAGGTGATGATGATGATGATGATGATTCATATCTGTATGACAGTGTTCTTTCAAGGGTCTGCCCTTCTACCCCCATATGTCTAAGAGCTTTTTTACTGCACTTGGGAACTGGCCTTGGTGCAAATGTTCTTGCATTAGAGAATGCACAAATATTTTTTTTTAATTTCTGCCCCTTAAATGTAGCCAGGACCACACTTCTACATCACACTTCGTCTTACCTAGTCTTCACAACATTGGGGTCCAGCCAGCACAAACAGCTTGCCTCCTTCTCCTCCCTCTTACCCCTTGTCAAGAGGCAATGTGGCATGGTTCATAGAATTTTGGGTTGGGAATCAGGAAGATCTGGGTTAGAAACCTGCTGCAGACACTACTTCTGTGACCCTGGGCAAGTCACTTAACCTCCGTAGCCTGCAGTCTATAAAATAAGGGAGTGGAATTCAGTGCATATATGAGGCACTGGGTCCAGTCCCTGGCATTTCCATTAGGTCTTTTGGCTATCCTTGGAGCATATAAAATGCGTAATGCCAGATGGCCTCCAAAGGTCATATGGTCCATGACAGAGTCATACAACAACATTAGCTTTATATCTAGTAGGCTTATGATAAATGTTAGTTCAACTTATTACAAGTGACTTGTTCCCCTAGCTCAGGTTCTAGTGTGAAATGAAGGGACTGATTCTGAAGTAGCCAGTAGTGAGGGAGGGAGGACACTGTTTAGAGCCCCACCTTTTGATGCCCCTTTTTGTTCAAAACCTGACTTCAAATTGTGAACACAATAAAGCCATGTGTCCTGAGTTTCTGCTCATTTGGTGTTTTGGTCCCTGGCAAAGCCACCATCCTAAGCAAGTTTTGTATAATCAGTGATGATTTGTCATCATGAAAAGACGGTTATTGAAAATATTTAGTATTCCACTGGAGTTCTTGTAATGATGAAGTGTGATTAATTGTGCCCATTTTGTATCCAATCAGGAGATATATAATCTTTATGTTACTGATATGATAGGGGTGGGGTGTTAAATGAGGCATTGTCTAGAATGGTGACCTGAAGCAGTAACTTTATCAATCAGTTGAAGAATATCCCCATCCCCTAGAGATGTCCAAGGGTAGCTTGGGTGACCACTGGATGGGGATGCTAAAAAAACCTTTGATATACTCTGCCATCCTCACAAGCTATTGTATTATGCTTCTCTTCACTTTATTAGCCAAACTCCAAGAAAGGTGATGTCCTTACTGCTTATGGATTTCACCATCATGCCTTCATTCCAAACAACAACAAAGCAAAAAAACAAAAAACAACAAAAACAAAAGAATACAAAAACCTCAATAGTGGGAAATCTCGTTATGCTGCTAGAAAGACTTATCCTTGGTATTCACAGTTTACCAGTACCTTCCTTCCTATAATGTTAATATGATATAAGATCTTCTATGCCCATTAATAGGCCTTGCCTGGAGCTCATTAAGAGAAGCTTGCTTAGGGGAGGCCTGTTTGTAGGAAGGCTTTCAAACCTCTTGCTAATTTCTAATTAGGCACTAAGTCGTGAGGGTTGTGATGCCCTCTGGCTCTATAAAGGGTATATATACTCTGAGAATAGCATTTGGCTTTGGGGCTCACCCATTGGAAGAGTGTTCTTGTTATTTGACCAGATGAGACTCTGGGTAGCTGTTAAGGAACCCCCTGGCTTCTGAGTAGCTATGCATGTTTGGCCTTGGTCAGACAGCTGGATCTTTCTGTTGGTCTGTGCAGTTAGAAGCCCTGTTGGTTGATTTTTATTTCTCTGATTGTATTTTCTCTATTTTCTTTGGATTTTCTCTGAAGTTCTGTAATAGTAATGAAACTTGAAGTTCCTTTTGTATTGCTAAGCTGAGAGGTGCTTAGAACTTAGTAATTAACCAAACCTCTGTTAAAGGAACAGAAGGTATGAACCCCTGTTGCTGGTGTAACAGGAAGGGGTTGGCTGAAACAGGAAGGAGCTAATGCTCTGTGTGTGTGTGTGTGTGTGTGTGTGTGTGTGTGTGTGTGTGAAAGGAGAAGCCCCTGCTGGGTCAGACAGATCTTCTTGTAGCAGGCTTAGTGGAGGCAGAAGCTGCTGCTGCCAGGGAGGATGAGGAGAAAAGGCTTCTGAGGCTGGAGAGAACAGTTTTGGCTCTGGGAACCTGGGTGAAGTGATTTTGATTTTAGGAACCAGCTGGAGCTTTTGCTGAGGAGCTGCTGAGTCTAGGGCCAGCCAGAGCTTCTGGGAGCTGCCAAAGATGTCCAAGGGTCAGCTGGAGCTGCTGCAGACTGAGGAAGCATGACTGTGATGCTGGTACTTTGATGAACCTGTTTGTGGCTTTGTTAAGCCTTAACTTTCAGGAAACAGAGACTGTGAAGGATTTAAGGTAGACTGGACACTGTGACCTTCAGTGTGGAAGAGGAAGTTCTCAGAGAGCTAGACAAGGACCTGGGAGCTATCTGCCTTTGAACCCAGGTGACAGTTTGGTGAATCCAGGTAGGACCTCGGACCATGGAAGGGGATCCGGGGAATCTGAGAGACCTCCCTGAGTCAAGCTGAAAGACTTGGATACTGTATACTGACTGAGACATTGTGATTTACTAGTGACCTAGGGGTGGAGGGCTTGGGTATTTTCTGATGATTGAATTGAATGATGACTGGACAAGTGACTAATTCATTTGTAACTTGGTGTGCCTCATGAGTGGAAAACTTTGACTACTGTACTTTGTGTCACTTAAGGAGATGACTGAATGATTGAGTTACTAAATGATTGTTCTTTGTTCAAAACTCTGTGACCACTGTGGTGAAAACTACGTGGCCATCTTAGTGATAAGTTGCTGTAAATGCTGTGTTTTGATTTTCTGTGAATGTTTTGCTCTGATTTGTTATTGAATAAAGAGAGTGTTCACTGTACTATGTAATCAGAACCTTAAAAGCTATTCACAGTAGCATTCTTCTGGAAAGCTGCATGTGCTTGGCTTTACAAGTTCAGGGTGCTGATTTCTCTCCCTGAATTAATGAATGTAATTTAAAAAGATTGTTGACCCCTTAAATAGTTATCTTTCCCAGTAAAGCATGTCTAAGAACCTATGCCAGCAGCCATCTTGGGGATGCCAATGTAGTTGCTGCTACACCCTCTTCTGGCTGGAACCTGCAACTGGAGGGCAGAGCCATGGGCTTCAGAACCTCCATTTAAAGAAAGGACCCAACACAATCTTCTGCCCATCTCTCATCAACTGTACTACTTTGGTTATTTTGGGATTTCTCCATCATTCCCCCAGTTGTATACTATCTCCCCCTGCCCCATCTTCTCAGCTTCCTGTTACATTGAAAGCTCCTCAAGGGCAGAGACTTTCTTTTTATTTGTATTTATATCCCCAGTGCCTGGCACATAGTAAGCCCTTAATAAATGTTTGCTGACTGACAATACACGCTTCTTCACTTTCTCTTTATTCACTCACTCTTTAGTCCTTTGATTCTGTATCATATCTCTTTTCTAATGTGGAACTTCTTTCTCCAAAATTCCCAATATCTTCATTAACAAATCTGGTGACCTTTTATAAATCCTCCCCTTTCTTCTGACTGCCATCTCCTCCTGGATACTCTCTCCTCTGGGTTTTCATGACACTCATCTTTCCTGGTTCTCCTGCCTATCTGATTGCTATTCCTTGTCACAGTCCCACATCATGAGTTGTCTATTAGACATTTTGGTTTGGTTTTCCATTAGATAACTCAAACCGAAGATACCCCAAACAAAACTTATTAACAGATTGCAAGCTTCTTGAGGGCTAGAGCTGTCTTTTGTTTCTTTCTGTATCCTCAGGTTTAGTTCAGTCCCTGGCACGTAGCAGAAGCTTAATGAATGTTTATTGATTGAGCAGCTACACACCTAATGCCAGTTCTGTGAACTCCACAGTCCCTTTTTAGGGTACCACCATCTTTCTAGTTACCAAGGTTACAACTTCACTATCTTCATCAACTTCCCACTTTCACTCCCCCAAGATTTTCAATCAATTTTCATTTTTCCCCTCAATTACATCTCTCTTATCTATCTCCTTCTTGTTAAACTTAAAGTGACCTTCCTAGTCTTCCCTAGACAATATCCCATCTCTCTTTGGGGCTTTAAAAGGCTGTATTGTACTTTATCTTCAATACTGATTTTCATAATACCTAGTATTTTGGGATCCCCAACCTTCTATATGAAATCTTTATTGATTCCCCCAATTACCAATGCTTTCCTCTGTCCTATCACATTGCCTTTATTTGGTACTTCTACCAATAACAGTGTATTTGCATGCTGTCTCTCAAGTTAGGATGTGAACCCCTCAAGGGCAGTGATTTCGGCTTCTATTTTATATTCCCAATCTCTAGCTTATTTATCATATTTGATAAATGCTTTTTTACTGATTACTTTTTAAAGGGAACTATTCATGCCTGGGATAAATGTTGAAATAGATGGCTACTATTAGCTGAAATAACTCTAAAATATGAGTTCATGTGTTGGCTTTTGTCCTTCCTTCTCAGAGGACCCAAATGACATAGAGTCCAGTTTCAGTGTGTCCAATTGTGTCTGGTCAGTCCAATCTGAGCTCTATCACAGGTTGTGTACAAATAGTCCGTGTGAATATTTGGGGTGGATTCTCTAAATTTGTGCATCTTGTGTTTCCTTTGAGCTCCTAGAGCACAGCACCTTCTCTAATGAGAGCGCACAGTGCTGGCTGGCCCTTTACCAGCACCTCCCATTTCTCACAATCAGTTCCAAAGTTCTTCAGAAAGGCCATGAGAACAACTTTGTATTGCTTCTTCTGACCATAATGAAAGTGCCTTCTTTACATGTACTCTTCACAAAATAGTCTTTCAGGCAAGCACATGTGAGGCATTTGAACAACGTGGTCAGCACATGGGAGTTGTGCTCTCTGGAGCAGAGTTTGAATGCTCGGCAATTTAGCTCCAGAAAGGACCTCAGTATCTGATACCCTTTCATGCCAGGTGACCTTCAGAATCTTCCTAAGACAATTCAAACGGAAGCCATTCAATTTCCTGACATGGCGCTGATAGACTGTCCAGGTTTCACAGGCAAACAATGAGGTCAGCACAATGGCTCTGTAGACTTTTGGTTTAGTAGTCAATCTAATACCTCTTCTCCCCCACACTTTCTTCAGAGCCTCCTAGTCACAGAGCTAGCTCTGGAAATGTATGCCTCAATCTCATTCTCAAAGTGTACATCCCTAGTAAGCATATTGCCAAGGTAAGTGAACTTATTTATAGTATTCAGACCTCCTCCATTTGCTATATAACCAATGGCTCCATTTATGGATGGGATGGTGCTAGATGGTGGAGCACCTGTGTTTTCTTGGTGTTGTTAGACAAATGTGTAGTACCACATTAACAGCAACCGAAACAAGTCTGATTAGCATCCACTAGGAGGATGTCTCCAAACCATATAAATTATATGAATTTAACTGTTTATTGACACTGCCCAATTTTAAGACTTGTGCTCCCCCAAATCTTCCTTTCAGATAGTTATGCTCACCCCACCCCACCCCCAAATTCCTCCAGGTCTTTTGGTAATTGTCCTTTATCAAATTCAATTAAAATATGTTTTCTTTACTATGCAAAAGACGCTACTCTAGGTGCTAAATGAATGAGTGAAATTAATTGATGAATGAAAAAGCATTTATTGTTTCCTATGTCTGGATGGGGTTAAATGAGAGTAGAAACAGTCCCTGACCTCTAGAAACTTATAGTTTAATAAGGAGAAATAATGTACATAGAGTCATGACAGCCAAGGAGGGGCAGTTAGGTTCATAAAGGTGAAGAATACCAATTTTTTAATTAAATTTATAATCTAAATTAAATAACAAACTATTTTAATGTTTCAACCAATATGTTTGACTTGCTATTAGATGAATGTGAAATTCTATCTCCAGCCTCCATACCTCTCCTCAGTAAGCCTGCTCTACTCCCCTACTGCACCAACCTCGAACCCCAAGCTTTCCTCAGCACACGTCTTATGGTGCACCTCCTACTAGAAGCCTATGGGAAGTCAAAGAGAGATGGGATATTGTGTAGGGAAGACTAGGAAGGTCACTTTAAGTTTAACAAGAAGGGGATAGATATGAGAGATGTCACTGAGAGAAAAAATGACAATTGAAAATCTTGGGGAGTGAGAGTGAGGAGCTGAAGAAGAGAGTAAGGTTGGAACCTCGATAACTAGAAAGATGGTGGCAACCTAAACAGAGACTGACGTTCACAGAACTAGCATTAGGGGTGTAGTTGATCAATCAATAAACATTCATTAATATATATGTATGTATACACACACATATACACAGACATGTGTGTGTTTGTGTATATGTGTGTACATACATACATACATACATGCATATTTATCTGTGTAAGTATGTTTTTCCCTTGCAGAATGTCCACTCCTTGAGAGTCAGGTCTGTTTCACTGTTATCTTTGAATCTGTAGCACCTAGAAAAGTGTTTAGCACACAATTAGGAGATCAAGAACTGCTTGTTGATTTAAATTCAATTCATGAATGACCTTCTGTGCTAGCCACTAGAGATACAGAGTGAGAAAAAATAAATTAAATTAAATTAAAATGATCCCTACCTCCAAGGAGCATAAATTCTTCTTTGAAGAAACCACATGCATTCAGGTAATTAAATCCAAAATATACACAACAGAAATGTAAAGTCATTTGGAAGGAATCAGGAAATGCCTTGTATAGGAAGTGCCTTTGAAAAGAGCTAGGCTTTTCAAGAGAAGTGTGTGCACTGAGACAGCATACCAGGTGTGGAGCAAGACCTAGGCAAAGGCCCGGAGGGCAGAGATGGAGCAGGAAAAAGGAAAAATACCTGAATTTCAGAGAAAATGAGAGGGGGTCAGGAAGACTAACTCTGAAAGGACAGCAGGTATCCAGCTGCAAAGGGCTGCAAATACCCAGATATCTAAGAGGATGATGTGACATAGAAGCCAACCAGAGGACTATGGAGGAGAATGTGATTCTGCTCAAGACACGTCCAAACAGTGAGTTCTGGAAAAGTGGGGAGAGGAAGTGATGCCAGTTAAGGCCTGGAATGGGCCGGCATAGAGCTCATCCCAACTTAGAAGAGGCTTTGGGGGTCTTTTGATTTACTTACCACTTCATTTCAAGAGGAAAGAACTGTGGCTGCGGAAGTGACCTGGCTATATAAGGATAAACAGGTACCTGGGCCCTGCTGGGATGGGCATTTCCCAGTTCCAAACTCCACGTTTCCACACCTCCTCTTCACAAATACACAGACACTCTTTGGAAGACAAGAGTAGGAAACTAATGAAAAGTAGCTAGGTTAGAATGACACATGTTAGGATCATGATCTAACCATCAACAGGGAAATGCCTCTGTAAGTAGGGGGTCCTCCTCAGTCACCATCCAGGCTGGTTACACACCTGTGCACATAGCCACGTCTTGCACTGACCAGCTCCAGCTTCCCTAGAAGATCAATGTCAGTCAGCAGTGATCACAGATAAAGACAGGATGAAAGGAGCACCACCAGAGACAGACAGAGAAAGGGAGACAGAGACAGAGAGAGAGAGAGAGAGAGAGAGAGAGAGAGAGAGAGAGAGAGAGAGAGAGAAAGAGAGAGAGAGAGAGCTGGAGCTGATCTCTGACATACATGGAAAGGAGTGGAGGAAGAAGCCCTAGTAGCTTGTGTGAGGGACCACAAAGGACACTCTAGGAGGCAGGCCAGAAACTTGGCAAGGCCTGGCAAAGCTATCTCATTGCTTCCAATGGAAGAAGACATTGGAGACACAGAGCTGGCTTCCCTTTTGTCTTGGATAGGGGATAGGCTGTCTGCCTGCCCTGTTTGAGTCCCTCCTTCCCAGGCTGACCAGCTCTCCTGTAAAGGAGTCTTTGCTCTCCCAAAACCAAAAGGAAACAAATAAAAGGCTGCCACATCTTTGTTCCCATCCCTTCTGGTCGATTATTTTCTCTCTATCCCTGCTCTTCAGCCAGCTGCTTGAGGAGGGAGGCATAACTGGTTCCCCTCTGCATTTCAACCTCAAGTCCTTACATGCAAGGTTTAAGCTGGAGAATGGGCAAGAAGAATCTGCTCTTAGAGGTTCCAGGATCCAATGACCCTGACTGAGAAGGGCTGCCTGACCCTGGCATATTGTTCTGGAAAAAGCTGGCACTTACAGAGAGGGCCCAGGAAGTAAGTGCTGTGACCTCCTGGCTGCACATGGAGCATGCAGGCTTTTTATCAATTATGCACATTTTTAATTTAATTTTTATTTCATCTTCAACAATATGTAAGCAAATTTTAACACTCTTTTTTAAAATTTTGAGTTCCAAATCTCTCCCTCCCTTCCTCACCTCCTTGAGAAGGAAAATAATTTGATATTGATTATACATGTGCAATCATACTAAACTTACCCTGCACAATTAAGCAGGAGTGGTTGAGCCTGTATGGTAGGGAGGGCTGGCTCCACTCTAGGCAGGTGACTGGCTCAGACAGGACAGGTGAAGTCCCACGTCCAGTCAAGAAACAGTCACTGAGTAACCACAATGTGCAAGGAATTGGACTGGACGGCCCCTTCTCAAGCAATGTGTTTCCTTCAAGAGTCTGTTTCAGTTGAACTGAATAAACAATGAATTCACCCCAGAATCCCCTAGTCCAGGTTAGAATTTTATACTTTCTAAGCTCAGAGGTGTGCAGTCTAAGCCCACCCCATTTTATACACTGAAGGTCTTTCTATGTTTGGGTGAGAGGCTGTGCATGTGGGTGCCCAGGTAAATGGAGTGCATCATCTTCAGCCTATTGAGAAGAGCCTGGAAGGAAGCATGAAGATGTCTCTCTATTGTCTCCTCCATTAAGCCCTATCCAGCACAGACATTGATTCCTGCATGTGGGGGAGGCCTTTCTTCTCTCTTCAGAGGTGGGGGCCCGGTGCTGGAACTGTAACTATCTGCCCCTCTAAATATCACTAGTCTAAGGAGAATCCTTAAAGCCACTGTCCAGATCACCAACATGCCAAAGGGGAATGAAAGCTATCTATCTAAATGCTTTGACTCCCTTTTCACCTAAACATCAGGTCCACGAAGTCTTTTACATAGTTAGAAATATTATTCAAGTTACACAAACTAGACTAAGTAACATAAATTAGACTATACCAAACAATTTGCAGAATGAAATCCCACACAGGGAGCAAGATAAGAAAAAGAGAGACAGAGACACAGAGAGAGACAGAAACACAGAGACAGAGTGAGAAAGTCACCAAACTCATTCAAGGGGAAATTCCCTGAAGTACTTCGTGTTCTAATGTAATGATATGATTAAGGGCCAACTACTCCACATGTTTGCTTCTTCCCAGAGTCTTTCTTTCCCTTCAGGGTCCTCTCTCTGAAGTCATTCTAGAACCTTCTATGTCTCTGCTCTCAAAGCTGGAAGTTAAAGGCCTAAGGATGTCTACCTCTCCTCCACTCTCTCCAACTGGCATCTAGTTATCATTCTCTCCCAACGTGCAAAGCCTTAAGCAAATAGCAAAATGGCCAGAGTTGGTCTTGAGTATTTCTGCAAATGGTAACCCATGTTAGAATTTACTCTTTCCATATATCTGCCTCACAGGACCTGTTCTCAACTCAGCTGTCATGTTCTCCATTCAGCTTTCCCTGATTTCCCTCCATGATCCTCAACACTCTCCCTCATAAATAATCTTTCCATATCCTGTATTCTAGAGTTTTTGAAATTTCTAGAGGATTGGTACCATTTGATTGTAGTATTATTTTCTCCTCAGAGCCTAGGACAGGGTCTTTTCCATAGTGGGGTAATAATAGAGATTGAAGATATAATTTTATTCCAGCAGAGAGCAACTTGGTGAGGAACACCATCAATTCTAGTGAGAATCTTCTCCGACACTTGTAATCTTAGGGCCCTGTCCATGGCACTGAGAGATGCTCTCCTAGGTCAGATGGCCAGGGTGTGTGTCAGAGCTGGGATGCCAGGTGTTACCAGGTCTGAGGACAGCTCACTTTCCATACTGCTTCATAGAATATTGGAGCTTATTAAATATTTCATTTACTTAATCTATTAATTTAACTAATAAATATTGATGATATGAATAAATATATATTAATATATGTTGATAAACATAGCATCATAGATTTAGAGCTGGAAGGAATCTTAGAGGTCATTGAGTCCAAGTCCTCATTTTAAAGATGTAGAAACTGAGGCAAAGATTTTTTTTTAATTGAACACCCCAAAGTGATCCATCAAGCTTTTATGATGCAACAACAATGTGCAAGACACTGTGTTTAGTGACAACTCCCACCCTCCGGGGCTTTCCATCCTGCAGAAAGGGTAATGCTACCATTATATATAATATGCCTTACATACATTATCTCATTTGATGCTGACAACAACCATCTAAGGAAGGTGCTAATAGTTAGTCTCAGTTTACAAATGGGGAAAATATAAATCCAGAGAAGTTGACTAACTTGCCTGTGGTCATCTACTGATAAGGATGATAGGTGGGATTTAAATGGAGAACATGGCAGACTTTACTGTCTCTATGTAGTGTACCCTGCTCCACAGAAACAGTTATGGGTGAATCTTTTCAAATGATACTGTACTGCAGGGACCAGTGGGACTCCCTGCTGGCTGCTGGGAAGAGAAAATGACTTTGTCTTCTGCATAGCTGGGAAAGTATAATTAATGAATAATTTACTTAAAGAACTTATCATTGATGTGTTTTGGTTTTGTATCAGCTACTTTTGAAGACATCTTTTCCCCTACCCAAAGATACATCTTTCATAACAAATATTTTTGAAATCAAAGGGGAAAAATCAGTTTAGTAAAGACAATCAACACTTGGACTATGTATAACAATAAATGCATTACTGCACCCCCATGGGCTCCCACACTCTCAAAGGGGAGAAGGGGTGAATTGTGCTTCCTTCCTGGCATGGTTCGTCTCTTCTCATGCAGGATGCAATTTCCTCATGCTTCATGGTTAAAAATTCATCACCTGGGAGTCAGCCTTTGGGAGATGAGCTTCTCTGCATGGAGCTAATCTAATCAGATGACAGTCACACAACGTTTCACCAAGTCTCTACCTGAAACCTCTGCTGCTTGGTAAAACTTAACAGGGAATGTGACCTGCTTCAAAATCTTTCAATGATGCAGAGTTTTAGTTGGATTTATTATCATTATTATTATTCTACTTTCATATCTGTCACCTCTAGAGTTTTAGCGGAAAAGTGTTAAAGTTCCATTGTACAGAATGATCCTGGGAAGCAGATGGCTTTGAGTCAGAAGGCTGGGATTCAACTTTAAGCTCTAGTACTTGTCTGCTCTATAGCTTGATTCAATAGGTGACTTGAGCTCTCTCAGTCTCTGTTTCCTCTAGAAAAAAAAAGGTATTTGCACTAGATGACTTCCAGGGTACATTCTAGCCCTGGAACTTTGGGAGTTGACCTGAATTTTTTCTCCAAAACCTACATTGATATGTTTTATGAATCAGTGATCCATTGATGTAAGTACTCATTCCAAGATACAGATAGTAGCCCATCTATGCTTTCTCACTCTTAGATACTCTTGCAAATGTCCTCTATCCCTCTTTCATAAGAAACCCACCTGGTATTTAAAGAGCCTCATTCTATCTTTCTAAAGGTTTTGTGTGTGTTATTGGAGCCCAAGGCTTGTACATCAATTATGTTTCTTTCACCAACATTCTTTGCTCATCATAATCCATCTTATTGCCTCCTTTATGCCTCTTCTCTCATGTAATTTTAAAGAACACCTTATTTTCTCCTTGATGAAAGAAAACAATACAATAAATAATATCTGATACAATTCTTTCCATATAGTGGCAATATTTCTTTATTATTTAGCATAAATTTGATCTTGTCTTACATTGATTTTAGTGAGTTTGATTTTGTCCAAGTTGGCATTTCTCTTCCTCTATGACATAGTCAATAATACTTTGGGGATTTAATTTAATGAGGTAGAGTCATATGTTGCCTAAGCTTTGATGCATTAAAGATCATTGCCTCCCAAATCTATTCCAGTCTTCTAGTGGCATTATTTACACATAAAACAAGAAGGGAAATGGCATTAGGTCCCACTGCATGATTCATCTGAGAAGTCTCACACAGATGGTTAATTGTCCCCCGCGACCATCCTTAGCCATATTACTAGCTCAAGTACCACTTAAAAGTCAAAACCACTATATGAATCAATAGCAGTAAGGGGGCACGAGACACCAGAATTAAAGATGATGATGATAAGTTTATACATTAGGCCCTAGAGTTCACATGGGGAAATCCTTAAGATATTTTCTTTGTTTATACTCCCACACATTTTCCATACTTTTTTCCTAAAGTTTCTCTGAAAACACATAATATTTCATACTGGCTAATTATGACTACCTCTATCTTAATTCTTTGGAAAGGTGAAAAGGGGAGCTTACTTCTGCCCAAGTATTTGGTCAATCTGCTGTCCTTCCCTGGTGAATCAATATCTATTCATTAGTGAAGAGTTAGTACTACAGATCATGCAATTCAAAATGCACCTCTTTCAACACCCCTTTCTTTGCACAGGAAGAGGACCAATCAATCAATCAACAAGTGTTTATCAAAGGCTTACCATATGAAAGGCACTAGAGATACAAATACAATAAATGAAAAAAATTCCTGCCCTCAAAAAGATTATATAGTAACGGGAGGGACAAGACATACATATATAAGTATATTAAGAGTAAACATATTGAGAATAAGTACAAATATTTAAATAGGAAACTGGTAAGGATCATTGACTATATTATCAGATTTTTGGTTAATAGTCATTGATTTTTTATGATTTTTTTGGCAGAGCCAAGATCATGGCATAGAAGCAGGAGAACTCCATAAGTCCCCCCCCCCGCCCAACCAACTAAGATACCGATAAAATATGACTTTAAACAAATTTTAGAACTACAGAACCCACAAAGTGACAGAGAGAAACAAATTTCCCACATAAGGCAACCTGGAAGGCCAGCAGGAAGGGTCCATCACAGCATGCTGGGAGCAGAGCCCAGCCCTGCTTGAGCCTATGGTTTAAGCCCCAGGGTGGACCTGATGAGCCACACCAAGAATGGACCTCTTGAGAGTGGATCACAAGCAACTGTGGAGGTCTCCAGAAATATGAACCCATAAATGCCAAAGACAAAGTAAAAGGTCACTGTAGAACACTATTAGAATTGTGGGGGGAACAGATGCACAGTCTAGCACCTGCCCCCCCCAGAATGAGAAACAGCAGAGGTGTACCACCATGAAGCCACCTCCACATGACTGTTTCAGGACTCCTTGCCTATGGATTGTAGGGTGGCCAAGCAACCATTCAGAGGATAATTGTTCTTACTTTAGCTTGCCTGGATCTGCATCACAGTCTTGGGTAGTGGTCCTGAGGTATGTGACCAGTGAGCCAGAGCATGTGGGGGCTGTAGATATGGCATCCCATAATGGCTCTGACAACTGTGACAACCCTAGCATTTTGGGACAAATCTCTCCCCTCTGGAAGCAGAATTCTACTGTAGCAAAGAGCTCAAAAGTCATGAACAAGCAAAATAGGCGAAGCAAGCACAGGAATCCAACTTTAGATTTCTTTTTGGGGGACAAAAAGGATCAAAGCATGGAATGGGTGGAAGACAACAAAGTTAGAACTCCTGCACCAAAAGCTTCCAAGAAAAATATGAACTGATTACAGGCCATGGAAGAGCTCAAGAAAAAATTTGAAAATCAAGTAAGAAAAGTGGAGGAAAAATTGGGAGGAGAAATGAGAATGATGCAAGAAAATCATGAACAGAGAGTTAACAATCTAACTGAAGAAAATAAGACCTTAAAAATAGACTAACTCAGGGGTGGCTAGGTGGTGCAGTGAGTAGAGCACCGGCCTTTGGAGTCAGAAGGACCTGAGTTTGGATCCAGCCACAGACACTTAACACACACAAACAAAAACCTATCCATGTGACCTTGGGCAAGTTACTTAACCCCAATTTCCCTCCAAAAAGAAAAAAAAAACAGACTAACTCAAATGGCAAAAGAAGCCCAAAAAGCCAATGAGGAGAAGAATGCCTAAAAAGCTGAATTTGCCAGATGGAAAAACAAACGCAAAAGCTCATTGAAGAGATTAATTCCTTCAGAATTAGATTGGAGCAAATGGAAGCTAGTGACATTATGAGAAATCAAGACGCTGTTAAACAGATCCAAACAAATGAAAGAATAGAAGGCAATGTGAAATATCTCATGGGAAAAAACACTGACCTGGAAAATAGATCCAGGAGAGATACTTTAAAAATTATTGGACTGCCTGAAAGCCATGATCAAAGAAAGAACCTAGAAATCACTCTTCAAGAAATTCTCAAGGAAAATTGCCCTGATGTTTTAGATCCAGAGGGCAAAATAGAGGTTGAAAAAATCCACTGATCACCTCCTGAAAAAGATCCCAAAAAGAAAACTCCTAGGAATATTATAGCCAGGTTCCAGAATTCCCAGATCAAGGAGAAAATACTACAAGCAGCCAGGAAGAAACAATTTCAATATTGTGGAAACACAATCAGAATAGCACAGGACCTGGCAGCTTCTACACTGCAGGATTGAAGGGCATGGAATATGATATTCCAGAGGTCAAAAGAGCTGGGATTAAAACCAAGAATCACCTACCCAGCAAAACTTGTTTCAGGGGAAAATATGGTCATTTAGTGGAATAGAGGACTTTCAAGCATTTTTGAGGAAAAAAACAGAGTTGAATAGAAAATTTGACATTCAGACACAAGAAGCAAGAGATGCCTGAAAAGGTAATCAGGGAAAAGAAATCAAAAGGAACTTATCAAAGTTGAACTATTTACATTCCTACATGGAAAAACAATAACTGTGACTGATGAAACCTTTCTCATTATAAAAATAATTGAAGAAGGGTATATGGGCATATGTTTACAGGTATACATGGATAGAGAGCACAGGTTGAATTTCATGGGAAGGGATGATTTTTAAGGGGTGAAGTCAAGAGGTGAGAGAGGAAAGTGGCAAGAGGAGATGGGGAGAGACAGGGCAGGGTAAACTATGTCATGTAGAAGAAGGAAGGAGAAGTGGCTACAGGGGAGGGGAAGAACAGGAAGACAAAAAGGCAAAACCATATTCTCATTGAAGTTGGCTCAAGGAGAGAATCACATACATACTAAATGGGATATCTCACCCTGCAGGAGAGTAGGGAGAAGGGGGATGAGAGGGGGGATGACGGAGGGGAAGGCATTCTGGGGGGAGGGGAGGTTGGAAGTACCCATTATCAAAGAGGGACAGGATCAAAGTAGGGAATGGACCAGGTGGGAGGTGAGATGGATGGGAGGGAAATATAAGCAGTCTTCTACAATATATCTACTATGGTAACGTTTTGCATAGCTATACATGTACAACACATACTGAATTGCTTATCTTCTCAGAGGGAGTGGGTGACAAGGGAGGAAGGGAATGGATCTGAAAATTGAAGTTTTAAAATTAAATGTTTCATAAGATGTCCAGGCATTGGGGCTCAGAGTTTCACCTTGCCCTAATGACAAAGTCGAAGGGGGTATGGGAGAAGATATGGGAGAGAACAGATTGGATGAGAGGATATCTAGTGGGACTGCTACACTGGGGTGGTGAGTAGGGAAAAAATGGGGGAAAATTGTAACTCAAAATCTGGTGGAAACGAATGATGTAAACCAGAAGTTAATAAAGCATTTGTTTAAAAAAAAAAAGAAAGCAAAAAAATAAATAAATAAAACACTATTTGGCAAAAATTGTTGGGAAAACTGGAAACCAGTCTAGCAGAAATTGTCTACAGATATCTTATACCATTTACCAAGATAAAGTCAAAATGGGCACATTGATGAGAGTCAGGGTTCCACAAAATGTTGAGGTCAGGGTTAGGGGTGCACGAGGCCCCAAAATACCAACATGCCAGGTCCTGCCAAATGAATTTGATGCATCTTCTCTCAGCCAAGGAAAAGAAAAGTTTATTAGAGATTTGCCATCTTGGGTAGACTCTTAAGGAGCCTTGGAATCTGTGATGCTTGTATTGGACAAGCTGGCCAGAATAATCTGACATAGAGTGAGTCTCCCCTGATAATTCTCTGGCTTTCTCACACCTCATGGAGGCAAGATGGGGTCTTATATACAGAAAGGTTGTGTGAGGAATTTAGGTGTGGTCTAGGGGAGGAGTTTGGGGAGGATCTTCAGGAGGAATCAAATGAGGTTGGACTTCATTGATGAGGGATTAAAGGTGGGAAGTAGCTGAAGGCTACCTGGAGTTGAGACAATGGAGGGCTAGGCTAGTTTAAGGGTATATAGATATTTGGGGAGGATGGAGGGCTAAGGCTTGTAACACAGGTTTGGGCCCAGCCACAGTGAAAGGCTTATGGCCTCAGGCAAATGCCTCATCAAATGAGAAGATTCAATCAGAGTTCAAGGGGGTTCCCAGAGCCTGCACCTTATCATTGTGGCCTAAATATAAAGGAAGATAACATAAGAAAACTAAAAGAATTTGGAACACATTATCTATCAGACTTAGGAGTAAGAGAAATTTTTATGAATAAACAAGAGATAGAGAGCATTGTGAGATGTAGGATGGATAATTTTAATTACCTTAAGCTAAAAAAAAAAATTATACAATGTACAAACAATGTAGCCACAATTAGAAGGAAAGCAGAAAATTGGGAAATAAAATTTATAGAGCTTTTTGGATAAATGGCTCATTTCTCAAATATATAGAGCATTTAATAACTGATGCTTGGGGGAGATCCAGAGTTTCTCCCTTTTCTTAAAATACTGATTTTAAAAATTCATTCAATTGAAGGACAATACTGATAATGAAATTGGATTTACTTTTTTGTTCAGACTTAGAGGAAGCCATTGTGGTCTGCTCAGGCTTGGGTGGGGGATAAATTCTTTAAATAGATTTCTTAAAGTTTGGGGTTACTTAAGAAGTAAATAGCATAATCAAAGTTTAGTCCCTCATTGTAATATTCATTCTCTCATTAATTGTTAAGCAATCAGTATTGATTGCCACTCTGGGAACACCCATCTTCCAATGGGCATATAAGTCATGAGACAATGGAGTTAAATTTATAAGAATACAAATCATTCCACAATTGACAAAAGGTCAAAGGACATGAACAGGCAGTTTTCAGAAGAACAAATCAAAACTAGCGTAGTCACAGGGAAAAAAAAAAGTTCTAAATCAGTTGTGATTAGAGAAATGTAAATTAAAACAACTCTGAGGTAATGCCATGTGAGTGTGTTTATCTATGCAGCAATGCAATATTTACAGTGCCCATGATCACAACAGAGACCATGACTATAACTACTGCATGACGTTCAATCACAAAATATATCAAACTCTCCAGATAGAGGATAAAGCTGAAGGATTTATATAGACACCAGAAAAAGAAATCCCAAAACCAGTAAGCTGATTCCATCATAGTACCAAAGATACTCAGAAGCCATAATAATGCTGAGAGCCACAGCATCCTTTAGCCTTTCCACAAACTAATATGAGATCCATATTTACTCACAAAACTCTATTTCCATGCCTAAGCTCCTCTGTCCCCAGCTCTCTCCAAATGTCTCCTACTGTCAGACTTTCTCAGACCCAGCTTGCTGTGTGCTCTAGGGGGAAGAGTTTACCTTCACAGCAGGGGAGGTCTTCAGACTCCCCCTAGGTGTAATAAGGGGCAGGGAAGATATTCAAATTCCCATTCCCATTAGAGTGTGTGTATAAACCCCCTTCTGCCATACGACCTGGAAAACTTCAGTCAGTTTGGGTATGACTAACGAACCCCCTACCTTGTAAATCACAGTTGGAACAGAATCAGCACCAAGTGCTTTGCCACACAAAAGGAGCCTAATGGCACCCAAAGCTTCTTCTTCAGTTGCAACTTCACCTAGGGAGGGATAGTCTCCAACCTGAGGTAAATTGTCAGTTGTCTCAGCATTGATTGACGATGGTCTCTTGAGAACACTATGGATGTCTTCAGCCCATCTCTCTAGGATCAGGTCCTGATCACTAATCAATGTGGCTCCTTCATCTCTGAGATGTTGAGATGACCCATAGATCTCTGGCCCATAAATAGTCTTCAGGGCATCATAGAAGCACGTTGGATTGTCACTATCAGCATAAAACTGAATTTCCTTTGCCTTCTTACTGAGCCAGGAAAGCTGCATCTCTCTAAATGTGGTTTGTACTTTACTTTTGATGGGATTAAACGCTGCCTTCTTAGGGATGGATGAATTATCCTGCTCGTAATTCTGTGCTCTTGTTTTTCATTTAGCAACTTCTGAATTTCCGCATCATTTTCAGCAAACCAATCTTGTTGTTTTTGAGTGTTTTGACCCAGATGAGCAAATGCAGTGCTATACACCAAATCTCTGAAAGCTGCCCACTCCTTTTCTATTCCACTGTTACCAACCATGTGTTAGCTCAACTTTCCCTCCAAGTTAACAAACTGTTCCCACTCAGAGAAGAGCTCTAATCTGTTGATATTAATTCTTCTGGTAGTCATTTTGCCTTCGGGGCACTGCTTTTGTTGAATATGAATATTTGGCTTAGTGAGAATAGTTGTCTGTGTTCAATTCAGCACTTTGGGTCATACATTACATTTTATCACTCTCACATCCTGTCTGTCTCTTCTCTTTATAAACACAGAATTTATTAGATTTCAATGTTTGCTGTGAGGGCACAGCCATGGAGTTTTATTGCTTTTAGGTAAACAGAAGATAGTATTGGTGATGAGAAGGTCTTCAGTAGTGACCATTGTTGTTGCTGTTTCCAATTCCATTCCTCCCAAGGTCTTTATGCCACATCTGGTGATTTAAGCCTACTCTAGCACTAAAGTCACCCAGAAATAAGTTTGTTCTCTTTTGGCACTATGATGATAAGGTGTCTCTAGGTCTTCATAAAATGTTTCTTTGACCTCATCAGGGTTCGTCATTGCAGTAGCATAGGAACTGATGATGGTGGCATGATGTTTTCCTGCAAGTGGCAATGGCATTGTCATGAGCCTGTCATTCACTTCTTTTGGTAGGCATACAGACTTGTTGACTAGATTAGCTTTGATTGCAAAACCCATGGTGCTCCCCTTTACGGCAGCCACTCCAGACAAACATGAATCCAGCTCCAACTTCAGGAAGCTGGCCTTCATTTGCCGGCCTTGTTTCACTCAAGGTTGCTATTTGGATATGATACTTGCTTAATTCTCTTGCAACAAGAGTTGTTTGACTTTCAGGTCTACTGAATTTTGTGTTGTTTGTAAGTGTGCACACATTCCATATGCCAGTTGTGAGTGGAATCATCTTTGCAGCTGTGTTTGTACATTTTTTTTGTATTTTGACCAGAGTGGGACTCCCTGCCTACCATGGTAATCACGCCAGGGTTGGGTAAACAGACACTCCATAGGGCACCTTTTCTAGTCCCTTCCTCACACCAGGAGGTGAGCAGTGCAACCCTTAAAATTTTCTTCAGACATCCAGGGGGCTATAAAATTTCAATATGGCTTCTAGTAAGAAACTACCCTAGGACTGGGCCACCTTTGTGTAGGATTGTGACTATAGCTTCTGTGACTGTCACAGGGAGTCTTACAGAGTCCTCCTTAACAGGCTGATCCTTCACTTGGAAGACAGTCATCTACCTGAGAGTCAGTGTGGCTTCAAAAAGGGTCAAGGAATGGTCCATGTGGTGTTTGCTGCCAGACAACTCTAGGATAAATGTCAGGAGCAAAACATACAAAACATTGTAGATCTGACTAAGGTCTTTGATACTGTCAGTCATGAGGGTTTATGAAAAATTATGTCAAAATTTGGTTGTCCTAGGGGCGACTAGGTGTCACAGTGAATAGACTACCAGCCCTGGAGTCAGGAGGACCTGAATTCAAATCCGGTCTCAAACACTTAACACTAATACTAGCCATGTGACCTTGGGCAAATCACTTAACCCCAATTGCCCTACCTTCTCCCCTCCAAAAAGCAAAATAAATAAATAAATAAATTGCTTGCCCAGGGAAGTTCATCAGCATTGTACATCAATTCCTTGATGACATGCTTGCCCAGGTTCTGGAAAACGGACAATGCTCTTGCACTTTCCCAATCACCAATGGAGTGGAACAAGGCTGTGTGCTTGCTCCCATGTGCTTTTTAGCATTATGTTTTCAGTCATGTTGTCAAATGCTTTCAATGAGGAAGAACAGGACATCAAGGTCATCTACCTTGATGGTAAATTCTTCAATTTGAAAAGGTTACAAGGCAAGAGCAAAGTGGAGGGAGGGCTGGTGCATAATTTTCTGTTTGCAGATGATTGTGCACTTAATGCAGCCTCTGGAGCTGAGATGCAACAAAGTAGGGATCACTTCTCTGCTGCTTCTGCTAATTTTGGCCTGACAATACCAAGAAAACCCAGGTGCTCCATCAGCCACCACCACAACATCCACAGGTGGAACCATTAGTTACAGCAAATGGAGGAGTTGTGAAGGCTGTGGATAAGTTCACTTACCTCAGCAGTAGACTTTCCAGGGATGTCCACATAGATGATGAGCTTGATACACACGTTGCAAGAGCTAGCTCTGTGTTTGGGAGAATGCAAATGAAAGTATGGGAGAGAAGATGTATTAGAATGACTAGCAAACTGAAGGTCTACAGAGCCATGGTGTTGACCTTATTGGTGAATGCCTATGAAACATGGACAGTCTACCAGCCCCATGCCAGGAAACTGAATCCCTTCCATTTGAATTGTCTTAGAAAGATCCTGAAGATCACCTGGCAGGATAAGGTACCAGACATGAGGTCCTTTTCCAAGCTTAACCGCCAAGCATTCAAACTCTGCTTCAGAGAGCACAACTCCGATGGGTTGGCTACATTATTCTAATGCAAAATGTACCCTTGCCGAAAGGATTGTTTTATGGAGAGCTCACACAAGGCAAGCATTCATATGGTGGTTAGAAGAAGCACTACAAGGACACTCTCAAGGTCTCTTTCAAGAACTTTGGAATTGTGTGACATGGGAGACACTGGCATAGAACCATTTGGCATGGTGTACCCACATCAGAAAAGGTGCTATGCTCTGTGAGCAAAGCAGAATTGAAACAGCTCAAAGGAAACACAAGATGCAGAAATTTAGGTAATCTACCCCAAATGTTCACACAGGCTATTTGTGCCCAACCTGTGGTAGAACATTCAAAGCCCATATCAGTCTGATCAGCCACCATCAGGCACACTGAAGCTTGACTCTGGCATAGTGATGTCATTTTGGTCCTCTGAGAATTAAGGACAACAACCCCCACACATGTGTGTATGTGAATAGATAGAGAGAGAGAGAGAGAGAGAGAGAGAAAGAGAGAGAGAGAGAGAGAGAGAAAGAGAGAGAGAGAGAGAGAGAGAGAGCCAGATAGATATAGACTGATAGATATAGATATAGATGTAGATATATATATATATATATATATATATGTGTGCATGTGCCTATATATGCATATATAGGCATATATATACACATTGACACACTATATATGTATATATATATATGTATGTATGTGAGCATATACTATGTTTAGGTGTGGATATAGGTGTATATATATATGTGTGTGTGTGTGTGTGTGTGAATATATATAGGTATATATAGGTGTGTATATACACATATACAAAATGTATGTATACACACATACATACATATATACATACATATACACATGTATACATACATACACGAGCATATATCAGATTGGCTAATATTACAGGAAAGGTAAATAATAAATGTTGGAAGGGATATGGATAAATTGGGACTTTAACTGCACTATTGGAGTTGTGAACTGGTCCAACCATTTGGGAGAACAATTTGAAAATAGGCCCAAAGGCATTGGGGCACAAAGATTCACCTTGCCCTAATGGCAAAGTCGAAGGGGGTATGTATGGGAGAAGATATGGGAGAGAGCACATTGGATGAGGGGATATCCTGTGGGACTGCTATTCTGGGGTGGTGGGTAGGGGAAAAATGGGGAAAAATTGTAACTCAAAATCTGGCTGAAATGAATGATGTAAACCAGAAGTTAATAAAGCATTTGTTAAAAGAAAAAAAGAAAAACAAAGAAAATAGACCCAAAGGGCTATCATGCTGCATATTTTGATCCAGCAATACCACTACTAGGTCCATACCCCAAGATATCAAAGAAAAAGGGAAAGGGCCCATACATACAAATATTTATAGCAGTCCTTTTGTTGCTATTGTTGTTTTTGGTGGCAAGGAATTGGAAATTGAGGGAATGTCCTTCCTTCCATTAAGGAATGGTTGAACAAGTTGTGGCATATAATTGTTATGGAGCAATTTTGTTTTAAGAAAAAGAAACAAACAAACAATGCTTTCAGTAAAGCCTGGGAACAGTTACATGAACTGATGCAAAGTGAAGTGAGCCAAGTCAGGAGAACACTACATATAGGAACAGCAACATTTTGTAGTGAACATCTGTGAATGACTATCTTCAGCAGTATAATTCATCAAGATGCTTCTGAAGCATTTAGGGAGAAAAATGCTATCCACATCCAGAGAAATAACAGGTGATGTCTGAACACATATTGAAGCTTACTGTTTTTCAGACTTTATTATTCTGTGGTTGTTGGGTTTTGTTTTGGGCTTTGTTTTCTTAGGTCTGTATTTGCTTTTGCCCCATGACTGTTAGGAAAGATTTTCTATGACTAGACAAGTGTAACCTATATCAAATGGCTTACCTTTCTAAGAAGTGGGGAGGAAGGAAAGAGAAGAAGACAATATGGAACTTAACCTTTTTTTTTCTTTAATGAATGTTAAAGTGTTTTAATGTAATTGAGAACAAAATAAAATAAAAATGTAATGTCACTAAAATAAAATCACAATAGATCCATTCATAGCAGACATTCTCTTGCTTCAGAGAGTGACCCCAAGGCCCTTTGACATGAAATAGAAATCATTTCAAGAATGTGAATGAGTTAGAAAGGAAAGAATTCCTTGGGTGTCCGTAAGGGAGGTTCACATGAACACGATGACTTTTCATGGCAGCCACTTTTTCCTTGGCTTCTTGAATTCTATCAGAAGCCTTCTGAGCAGCAATGGTATGAATAATTAACTTCTCCTCTCGATGTCTTTTATGTATTGCTTTGATCCTAATGGGAAAAAAAGGAACAATGATAAATTAAAATACAAAAAATTACAAATAAAATATTTTGAAAATATTACTAATAACTGAGAATTACATAGTATTTTGCAAAAACACTTTAAAATATTATCTTGTTTAAGCCTTGAAACAACCCTTTACTTATATTAGCTTCAGTTTACAGATGAGAAAACTAAGAAGTCACCTAATACTGATAACAATTTAACGCAGTGCCTGAGGCAGAAGGGGCCTTTACTAAATATAGGACTTCCCCAAGGCAGGTCTGGAGCCAAGTGTTCCTTCCTTGAAGCCCCAAATTGTATTCATTATCTGATGCTGCCCAAATGGGAGCTCACTTCACTTCTCAACGATGTGTACTTCGTTCAGTTACGTATTGCTCATAATAATAGTCCATCATGTTTTTGACTAGCTCAAATGGTTAGAAAGTTGTCTGCATAACAAGCTGAAATCATCTTCTCTGCAAATTCTATCCATTACTCCTAATTCTATCTTACTGGGTCATTCCATATGACAACCTTTGGAAATACTTAAAGATAGTTATTCTATCACTAACTCCCTCCCTAAAGTCTCCTCTTTTCCAGGTTAAATATACCCAGTTTCTTTACCTGGACCATCTACAGGCCCTATGCCCTTTCATGGATCTTTTCCCATTTAAAAATGTCTGTCCTAAAATGTGGTGCAAAAAACAGAACAGAATACTTCAGAAGTGAGAGGATAATGGACTGAGCCTGGTCACAGAAAGATGATTTACCAAGAATCAGTCATCACAGAGAGCTTGTTGAGGACTGTGAAAAGCTGTGGCTAATCCATGAGTCAACTTGCTTAGTGATCAGCTAGGATCAGACTGGGTGAACCAGTTCTTGCACCTCTGTATTTCTTGTCCTTGGAGAATATTGTCAGCATTCTCCCCTACTCCTACTTAAATGAGCCACAGGAATACATGGAGAAATCTTCAGCATAGAAGAATAGGGGGAAAGAAGGAAAGCAAAAGGTAGAGATATCCATTTCAACTAGTCAATTTTTTGCTATGTGGAAACTGAGGAGTACATTTGCTTTCATGTTCATTTCATTTTTCTCAGATTAGATTACTGTAACCTATATATTGCCTGCCTGAATTCTTTGCGATTACAAGGGGAAGAGAAATTGAGAGAGAAAATTAGGAAAAGAAAAATGGGGGCTGAGCCAAGAAGATAGAAGCAATGATTGTTTTAAGTATTTTAGTAATCACCTCCGAGATATTAAATTTGGGAAGCAGTGAATTGCAGTTGAGGGAAATCCACTTTTGGAAGGAAGAAAGGAAAATTGGTTGTCATAAAGGTTGTCATATTATTATTATTGAATAATTCAAGTTTTAGCGTCCTCTTTTGGCCACAGGACGTATTGCAGCCTCCCAAAAAGGTTGAAAGATCTTCCATATTCAAGGAGGGAAAAGCTCAGGCACAGCGCCACCTTGTGAATAACTCCCATATCACATTCTGTTATGCCATATTCTCATCTCTGCATTTTTGTTCATGTAAAAATTTTCTGCCTGTATGTTAAAGGGAGGCAGCACTGAGCCAAATGTTATCTTTCTGATATAGCAACCTCACTGAAATCCACCCTATTGTTCTGGTCTATCAAGATAATTTTGGATCCTGTCATCTAGTGATTTGGCTGTCCTCAACTGTGTCATCTGCCACTTTGGCATGTATGCGTTGTATTGTTGGTATGTGTGCCATATATTTAGCATGTGTGTTGTATATTTATACCTATCTCCAAATGTAGTGTTCCCTCTGGGTGACCTTCTAAATTTGTACTTGTAGACTCCTGCCCTTTGGTGCATGTGGGGTACTCCACTGATACTCATTCCCAAAAGGAGATTTCAAAAGTATGCTATCTTTTTTTTTTCAAAATTTTTTACATTTTTTATTTTTTAGTTTACATCATTCATTTCCACAAGATTTTGAGTTACAAATTTTCTCCCCATTTTCCCCCTACTCACCACCCCCAAACAGCAATCCCACTGAATATCCCCTCCCCCAATCTACTCTCTTCCATATCTTCCTCCATCCCCCCTCTGACTTTCCAGTAGGGTACAGTGGATCTCTATGCCCCAGTGTCTGTATATCTCATTTCCCAGTAACATGTAAAAAAAATAATAATATGTATAACTATATTTTTAAACATTTGATTTTAAAACTTTGGATTCTAGATTCTTCCCCTTCCTCCCTCATCACCCACCCTCACTGGGAAGATAAGCAATTCAGTATAGATTGTACATCTGTAGCTGTGCAAAATATTTCCATAGTGGATATATTGTGAAAGACTGACTATATTTCCCTCCATCCTATCCCACCCCTCACTTGTTCTGTTCTCTGCTTTGATCCTATCCCTTTTCAGAAGTGGGTGCTTTCAACTTCCCTCCCCCCCAGCGTGCCCTCCCTTCCATGATCCCTCCTCTCATCCCCTTCCCCCCTACTCTTCTGTAGGGTGAGATACCCTATTTAGTGTTTACATCATTTTCTCCCTAAGCCAAATTCAATGAGAATAATGTTATCTTATTACCTTTTACCTTCCTGTTCTTCCCTTCCATTGTAACAGTTTCCTCTTGCCTCTTCTATATGAGATAATTTACTCCATTCTGTCTCTCCCCATCTCCTCTCATTATTCCTCTCTCACCTCTTAACCTCACCTCTTAAGTATCATCCCTTCCTATTAAATTTGACCTGTGCCCTCTATCTATGTACACCTGAAAACATATATACACACACTCACATATGTATTCATATGCCCATATACCCTTCTTCAACTATTTTCATAATGAGAAAAGTTT